>MU700597.1:14815-33056 GCA_026770625.1 Nicotiana glauca | reverse complement strand
AGAAAAATAGAAAAAAGAAGACTAGCGAAGAACCCATGTTCTCTTCCTGTTGCTGCCATTGTCATAACTTCTTCTTTTCATCAGAATCAAAGATAGAAAATCATCATTATTTTCTTAGGCAAAATTATTGTTAGACTAAAGATAAGTTATCAACAGGAACTTCGTCCAAAAAAAATCAAGCAGACTAGGAATATCACTGGAGCATGTAAAAAATTCATCACTAGTTATAGATGAAACCTTCGAACCATGAATGGCGAGGAACACACCGGAAAAGTTCGAACCATCACCGGTGCGGAGACCATCGATGACCACCATAATTTTTTCTTATGTATTACCCCTCCATAATAGAATATAAAACAACCCTAGTAGTTCAATCAAATCGGACGAGAAATACTAAAAGGGGTGCCCGAATCTGATCTATAATGGCGTGCGAGTACCCAAATCTTGCTTGATTTGTGAAAATTATTGAATTTTATAGTGACTGCAGTTTCAATTGTTCCTCTTCCATTTTTAATCTCTCGAAAAATTATAGCGGATATTCACAAACTTCTCTTTTTTATTCTTTGTTTCTAATGAGATAGAAATAACATGATTCCAGTGTTTTATTTCGGACAGGGTGGCAGTGATTTGTAAGGATTTAAGAAGTGTTAATTCTATTATCTATTTAATTTTTTTTCTTCTTTTTTTTCTTTTTGTTTTCATTTGATAATGAGCATTTTGAAGAATGATTGTTGGGTGTATTTGGGGTATAGCTAGAGAATGTTTGGGGTTGCGAAGGTGAATTAATGGAGGGGGGACTCTTTGGGGTGGTGAGGGTGGCGGCATACATGTGGGAATAACATGAGATAAAGAGTAGAGGGGAGAAGTAAAGTGAAGTGAAAATAAAATAAAAAATAAAGTAAAAAATTCTGAAATGAATTTAAAAAATAATGATGTGGCATAAAAAATTTGAGGTGGACATGGATGTGTCATCCACATTGGATCTATCTTTGAAGAGCACGCGAGGTCGGAAGGGTTTAAAAGAGTTGTTTTGAATGAGTAGAGGCGTCTGGATGAAACTTTGTGGAGTATAGGGATCGGCATGACAAAGTGGGACAAGTATATGTGCCATTTAGGCTATTCTGCCTATATATAATAAATAAGTAATGCATACAGAGGGTTGGTGCATGACTTGCACCCTATTACAAAATATTGTACTATTACAAGGTACTAGATTACTACTAATATTTATGTTTGTCATGATATTCCTAGTGGAACTATCATCACAATAACTGATCATATGCGAAGGTGGCTGATCAAGATTGCCACTTTGATTATGCCAAGCAGTCCCTTGGCATATTGGAGGAACTGCCAAACATTCCTTATCTTTTTCAAAAATTTGTGCAACAAAAGTTGGAATATCTTCAAAAACACTTGGCATAATTTAAAGCTTCCTGCACTATTATAGCATTATCTGAGGCTCTTTTGCCTTGTAATTGGAAACTAGTTTGAGTAGGTCATATTATTTTATTAATAATTAATTTTAGTCTATTGACAATTATCTTCGTAACTAACTTACAAATAGTATTACATAAGCTTATGGGACGATATTAATGAATAGTTGCCAGACTTTTTACCTTTAGAACAAGGAAAATTAAGGTTCTATTTAACTCTTGAGGCATGGTATTAGTATTAAAGATGTCTTGATAGAAGAGAGTAACTTTATCACTCACATCCGACCAATATTTTTGGTAGTAAAACGGATGTAGCTGTCACGACTCGAATTTTCCCATATTCAGGAATCGTGATGGTACCTACTCGTGAAAGTTAGGCAAGCCGACAGCTATAGTTTTATTCCATTATAGTAAATTCAAACAGGAACAGATAATAACTAAAATAAAATAATTATGAAATACGGAAGTGATACAGCAATCCAATAATTCTAGTATATAGATATCCCAAAGACCTGGTATCACAATCCACGAACGACTAAGATTTACTACAAATATAAGTCTGAAAGAAGTACAACTGTTCACGAGATAGAAGAGACAGAAGAAACTAAAGCGGGGAAAGGGGACTTCAAGCTCTGCGAAAGCCAACAGATCTAACTTCGTCTCCCTGGACTGAAGGCAGCAACCTCAAATTACTCAGAAGATCCGACACCTAGATCTGCACAAAAAGTGTAGAGTGCAGTATCAGTACAACCAACCCCATGTACTCGTAAGTGTCAAGCCTAACCTCGGTGAGGCTAGGACATGACAACCATATAAACCTGTGCAGTTAAATTATATACGAGCAGGATAATAATAACAAAAACTAACAGGTAAAGATGGGAAGGGAAAACATGCTACGTGGAATATCAAATTCTAATAGTAATTTAACAGAGAAGCATAATGAACACCATATTTGTATCAACAGGGATAATGAAACAATAACACGTGCACGACATCACCCTTCGTACTTTTACTCTCGTTCTCACCATAAGAAATAACATAAATGGCACGACATCACCCTTCATGGATTAACTCTTATAATCGTGGCACTGCATCACCCTTAGCATATTAGCTCTCAAAACATGTCACGGCATCACCCTTCATGCATTAACACTCATAATATCGGCACGACATTACCTTTCTTACATTAACACTCACTCACAATATCATGCATGAAGGGTGATATCGTGTCGTTTATATTATTTCTTATGGTGAGGACGAGAGTAAAAGCATGAAGGGTGATGATGTGCATGTATTACTATTTTATTATCCCTGTTGATACAAATATCGTGTTCATTATGCTTCTCTATTAAATTATTGTTAGAATTTGATATTCCCCGCAGCATGTTTCCCCTTCCCATCTTTACCTGTTAGTTTCTGTTATTATTGTTCTGCTCGTATATGATTTAATTGCACAGGTTTATATGGTTTTCATGTCCTAGACTCGTCACTACTTCGCCGAGGTTAGGCTCGACACTTACTAGTTGTCACGACCCCAAACCACCCCGGTCGTGATGGCGCATATCACAGTACTAGGCAAGCCGGTTCAATATTTACAACAATGAGTTCTTTTATAAATTTATTTTCTAATCAGATAAATCTCAAATCTCTATTTTTAATTTATATAAAAATACGTGAAAACAAGTACGTAAATAAATCAACACAGCCCGAATCTGGTGTCACTAGTCATGAGCCACTAAGTACAACCCAACACTGTCTACTTAATACAAAATAAGTCTGAAATATAAAGTACTAGAATAGAATGAGAAAGGCAGGGCTGCGAACGTCGTGCAACTATCTTGCAATCTCTGGATAAGAATCTGAAGGCAACGTTTAACTCTCACTTGGAGGCTCTGGCACCTGGATTTGGACACAAGGTGTAGGAAATAACGTGAGTACGCCAACTCAGTAAGTAACCAAAGTAAATAAAGGTTGCGTGCAGTAACGAGCATTTAAAATCATATACATACTTTATCAAAAATCCTAATAGAAATATCAAAGTCAAAATCTGTAGTTCAATAACCAAATATCTCGTAAAAACTCTTGTCTTAATGAAAATCCTTTAAAGCATTTATTCAATATTTTTCAATAGAGGCACAATATAAAAGAAGAGTGAAAACATAAAATATCATAAACAAGCCCATTGGGAAAAGTATCACTCATAATTATAGCCCCTCGGGTAAGCCTCTCAGTCACTTGTGACTCACCTCTCGTCAATCAGTACTCACACTCAGCGCTCTCGCTCAATAGATATCTCATAATAATAACCATTGAAACATGCATCCCGATCCGCAATATACAGTCGACTAGGCCCACTGGGGTGTACAGACTCCTACAGCCCAAGCGCTATATCGTTGCGACGCGCAGCCTGATCCATAAATATATGTAATCCTCACCATCAGGTCCTCGACCTCTCTCTCAGTCATTAACCTCACAACCACTCGGGCATTTTAGTAAAAATCAGGGAACTCAACCCAAATAATTTTCATATATTTGAAAGTAGGGTAATGAAACTGAATCAACAATAAACAGTTAAAAATCATGACAGAGGATATGCTTTGGAATCAAAACAGTGTGAGGAAAGTAGTAAAATACCCCTAAGGGTCCAAACAGTTCGGCACAAGGCCCCAAACATGGCATTCAGTCCAAATTAATAGATTCATTTCTAAAACACATGGATATCATATAATGTGTATCAAAATATGCAACTCTACAATCGCCACGCGACAAATCAAGTCACAATCCCTACGGGTGCATGCCCACACACTTGTCACCTCATTTATCAAGACAATACGAAATTTCCAGGGTTTCATAGCCTTACGTCTAGATTTACAATCGTTGCTTAACTCTAACCGGATGGAAATCTACTACACAATGTCCTTTCCCCTTGACTCGGCCTCAAATTGTCCTGTATCTATCAAAAATCAGAATCATAACATCAATACAAGCCAAAGGGACAAAGCCCATGCGAAAATCATCAAATAAAACTCAAAATCCCGAAATTGGTCAAATCGACCCCCGGACCCACGTCTCGAAATCCAATAAAAATCACATCAATAGAATTCTTATCCTCCCACGAGTCCATACATACTAAGAACTCAAAATCGGACCTCAAATGGTCCCTCAAATCCCCAATTTTACCTCTCTAATTTCAAGCCCTAACTTCCTAATTTTTCACCCTTAATCTCATAAATTTCCATGTTTAATCCACTGAAATTCACCATAGATACAAGTATTAGGTTCAAAAATCTTACCTCAACAAGAATCCCCTTGATTTCCTTTTAAATACCCTCCAAAAGCTTCAATCCCAACTTCAAAAATGGTGGAATGGGCTAAATTTCGTGAAGGGGAACTTATATACTTTTTGCCCAGCGATTTTCGCACCTGCGATCATCTTAACCGCATTTGCGGTTTTCATTAAAGTCCCAAGGCACCTCCCCAATCCTACAAAGCACCTCAAAAGGCCCAATGAACCGAGGACTCAATTTACCCCTCTTCCCAAATCTCATAACACCCTTCATGAGTGAAACCTTTAGTAGAACCTTCTCCCCAACCATGTAAGACACATCACGAACTTTCCTGTCAGCATAACACTTTTGTCTCGATTGCGCTGTTTGAAGCCACTACTAAATCATTCTCACCTTGTCCAAATCGTTCTATACTAGGTATTTCCTCAAAAGCCTAGCCTCGCCCGGCTCAAACCAACCAACTAGATATCCACACCTTCTCCCATATAAAGCCTCATATGGAGCCATATGGATAGTCGATTGATAGTTGTTATTATATGCAAACTCTGCACGCGGTAGAAACGGATCCCATGACCCTCCAAAATCAATGACACAAGAACGCAACATGTCCTCCAATATATAAATAGTGCGCTCGAATTGCCCATCCGTCTGAGGGTGAAAGGTTGTGCTCAGCTCAACCTAGTACCCGACTTTCGCTGCATGGCCCTCCAAAATTGTGAAGTAAACTAAGTACCCCGATCTGAAATGATATAGACTGGAACCCCATCCAGGTGAACAATCTCTTAGATATGAATCTCTGCTAACCGCTCTGAAGAATAGGTAGTACACACAGGAATGAAGTGCGCGGACTTGGTGAGCCGATCCACAATCACCTAAATAGCATTGAGCTTCTTCAAAGTCAGTGGGATCCCAAATGGTGATCCGCTCCCACTTTCACTCTAGAATATCTTACCACTGAAGCAAGCTACCTGGTCTCTGATGCTCATATTTCACATGCTGACAATTAAGACACCAGGATACAAATCCCATAATATCCTTCTTCATTATCCTCCACCAATAGTGCTGCCTCAAATCCTGATTCATCTTCGCGGCATCCGGATGGATGGAATACAACGAGCTATAGGCCTCCTCCAGAATCAACTCCCGAATCCTTTTACATTGGGCACACAAATCTGGCTCTGCATCCTCAATAGTCACATCTCTAGCATCATTGTGTTGAACTTTGTCCTTGAGGACAAACAAATGAGGATCATCATACTGGCGCTCTCTGATGTGATCAAACAAGGAAGACCAAGAAACAACACAAGTTAAAACCCCACTGGGTTCCGAAATATCCAACCTCACGAATCGATTGTCCAAGGCCTGAACATCAACTGCAAGAGGTCTCTCCCCAACAGGAATATATACCAAAACTGCCCATACTCACCGCCTTCCTACTCAAGCCATTGGCCACTACATTGGCCTTTCCCGGATGGTACATGATAGTAATATCATAGTCCTTTAGCAGCTCCAACCATCTCTGCTGCCTCAAATTGAGATCCTTCTGCTTGAACAAGTGCTGGAGGCTACGATGATTAATAAACGCCTCACAAGACATAACTTAAAGATAATGCCTCCAAATATTCAATGCGTGAACAATGGCAGCCAACTCTAGGTCATGTACAGGGTAGTTATTCTCATGGGGATTCAATTGACGAGAAGTATAAGCAATTACTATACCCTCCTGCATCAACACACACCTAATGCCGACTCTCAAAGCATTACAATACACAATATATAAATCTGAAGGTGACGGAAAAACTAACACTAGAGTTGTGGTTAAGGCAGTCTTAAGCTTCTGAAAGCTCGCCTTACACTGATCCGACCAACTGAATGGACCACCCTTTTGAGTCAATTTGGTCAAGGGTGATGCAATAGATATAAATCCTTGAGTGAACTGATGGTAATAACCCACCAAACCAAGGAAGTTGCAGATCTCTGTGGCTGAGGACGGTCTGGGCCAACTTTGAACCGCCTCTAGCTTCTTCGGATCAACCTGAATTCCCTCACTGGACACCACGTTCCCCAAGAAAGCCACTGAACTGAGCCAAAACTCACACTTGGAGAATTTTGCATAAAGCTTCTCCTCTCTCAATCTCCGCAACACAACTCTCAAATGCTCCGCATCCTCCTCCTAACTATGCGAGTATACCAGAATATCATCAATGAATACAATAATGAACCAGTAGAGATAAGGCTAAAACACATTGTTCATCAAATGCATGAACGCTGTTGGGGCATTGGTCAGCCCAAAAGACATCACAAGGAACTCATAATGACCATATCGGGTCTTGAAAGTTGTCTTAAGAATATCCAAGTCCCTAATCTTTAACTGGTGATACCCTTACCGGAGATCAATCTTGGAGAACACTCTCGCTCCCTGAAGCTGGTCAAATAAATCATCAGTACGAGGCAAATGATACTTTTTCTTGATTGTAGCTTTGTTTAACTACCTATAATCAATGCACATCCTTATCGTGTCATCATTCTTCTTCACAAATAGAACATGTGCGCCCTAATGCGACACACTAGGCCGAATAAACCCCTTATCAAGGAGTTCCTAAAGCTTCTCTTTCAACTCTTTCAATGCCATGCGATACGGTGGAATAGAAATAGGCTGAGTACCCGGCACCAAATCAATACCAAAGTTAAGAACTTAAGATCCATGTCTGATGGCATGCCCGACGGGTCTACAGGAAACACATTAGGAAAATCCCTCACTACCAGAACAGAACCAATACTAGGAGTTTCTGTACTGACATCCCTCACAAAAGCTAAGTATGAGAGAAAACCTTTCCCAACCATCCGCTGGGCCTTCAAGAATGAAATCACCCTACTAGGGACAAAATCAGTCGAACCTCGCCACTCAATCTATGGCACACCCGACATAGCCAATGTTATTATCTTAGCATGACAGTCCAATATAGCACGATATGGAGAGAGACAATACATTCCTATATCACATCAAAGTCCACCATACAAAGCAAAAAAAGGTCCACTCAGGTTTCCAGACCCCCAATAGTCACCACACACGACCGATATACATGATCCACAATAATAGTATCACCCACAGGAGTAGATACATGAATAGATAAAAAAAGAGACTCACAGGGTATATCCAAAGAACAAGCAAAATATGATGACACATATGAAAAAGTGGAACCAGGATCAAATAACACAGAGGCATCTCTGTGGAAAACTGAGACAATACCTTTAATTACAACATCTGAAGAAATAGCATCTGGTCTATATGGGAGTGCATAGAAATGGGCCTGACCACCACCTGATCGACCTTCCCCTCTAGGGAGACCCCTAGCTGACTGACCCCCCCACCTCTAGCTGCTTGAGCGGGTGGTGAAGTAAATAGAGCGAAAGTCAAGGGTTGACTCATCTACTGAGCTGGACCCCCAAGCAAACGCGGACACTACCTCCCCATATTCCCAAACTCCCCACACTCATAATAGCTCCCTGGTGCCGGAGACGGGGACTGAAGGGAACCCCTAGCACCGGGATAACTGACAGAAGAATCTGGTATGAAAGAGCCCTGAACTGATGGAGTACGGGATGAACTCTGTGCTGGAAGGGCACTAAGTGATGAATGGCCCTGATGAGAACTATGAGAACCATGGCCCGATGATGCCCCCACGATGAACTGGGCGAGCCGACTGAGCATGTCTGAATGGGCTGCCTCTATCGTGCTGAAACTGGCCTCTCGAAGGAGCGCCACCAAAACTACTAGATCCTCGAGACCTCTAGGCCTCTCTCTCATCTTGCTCCTGGCGACGAACTGACTCAATCTTTCGGGAAATATCAACAACCTGCTCAAAAGTAGCACCTGGCACCCTCTCTCTGGTCATAAGAATCCGAAGCTGATACGTGAGTCCATCCACGAACCTCTTGATCCTCTCCCTATCCGTGATAACCAACCACACACCATGATGAGCTAGCTCTGAAAATCTCATCTCATACTACATCACAGTCATATCATCCTGTGCAGCTGCTCAAACTGCTGCGAGACTGTGGTACATACTTCTCCAAAAAGAGAGCGGAGAACTACTTCCCGGTAAGGGGCGCTGCATCAACAGGCCTACGCTCTCATAAGCCTCCCACCAAGTAAAGGTAGCTCCTGAAAACTTGAAAGTAGTGAACGAGACCCCACTGGTCTCCAAAGTACCCGCAGTCTGAAGCATCCTCTAACACTTGTCTAAGAAACCATGGGCATCCTCGCCCTCTACACCACTAAAGGTCGGAGGTTAAAGTCTACCAAACCTCTCCAATTAATGATGCTCATCGTCAGGCATAACTAGTACCACATAATCCTCGGCTGGTGCAACCGGGTGGGCTGGAGGTACCCCCAATGTCTGAAGTCCCTGCACAACCAGCTCAGGTATGCGAGCAGAGGGAGTCTGAGTGCCTCCCTCGGCCTGAGAAGTAGTTGCAGCCGTAGTAACTGAGACCGCCTGAGCCATGCCAGTGCACACTGATAGGATTTGGGCTAGGGCCTTATAAAGGCCTGGAATAACAATCGGCACAACCGGTGTCTGAGCTAGTCCTGCTGGAGCGTCTGCAACTGGGACCTGATCATGAACTGGGGCGGCTGGTAGATCTGTAGGTGCTGCCCTAGCTGTTGTGCGATCTACACCCATGTCCCTACCACGACCTCGACCATGACCTCGACCTCTAATGACCCCAACTGATGGTACTGGTAGTCGTCTGTCCTGACCAGTAGCGTGTGTCCTCACCATCTGTGAGAGAATAGAATAACAGAAGTTTAGTACCAGAATCACCTCATTTGCATGACAGGAATTTCAAGAATGTGAAGTTTTTCCTAATGGTTCTGCAGCCTCCGGAGGATAAGTACAAACGTCTTTGTACCGATCCGCGAGACTTTACTAAGCTGGATCATGACCCGTGAGACCTATGTAATCTAGGCTCTGATACAAACTTATCACCACCCCAAACCACCCCGGTCGTGATGGCGACTATCGCAGTACTAGGCAAGCCGGTTCAACACTTACAACATCGAGTTCTTTTATAAATTCATTTTCTAATCAGATAAATCTCAAATGTCTCTATTTAATTTAAATAAAAATATACGAAAACAAGTACGTAAATACATCAATACAACTCGAATCTGGTGTCACTAGTTATGAGGCACTAAGTACAACTCCATTGTCTGCTTAATACAAAATAAGTCTGAAATATAAAGTACTAGAATAAGAAGGATAAAGGCAGGGCTACAAACACTGTGCAACTACCTTGAAATCTCTGAATAAGACTCTGAATCCAACAATCAGCTCTCACTCGGAGGCTCTGGCACCTGAATCTGCACACAAGGTGCAGGGAATAATGTGAGTACGCCAATTCCGTAAGTAACCAAAGTAAATAAAGGCTGAGTGCAGTGACGAGCATTTAAAATTATAAACATACTTTATCAAAAATCCTAACAGAAATATCAAAGTCAAAATCTATAGTTCAACAACCAAATATCTCGTAAAAACTACCATTTCAATAAAAATCCTTTAAAGCATTTATTCAACATTTTTCAATAGAGGCACAGTATAAAAGAAGAGTGGAAACATAAAATATCATAAACAAGCCCATCGAGCAAAGTATCACTCATAAGTATACCCTCGGGCAAGCCTCTCAGTCACTCGTGACTCAACTCACGTCAATCAGTACTCACACTCAGCGCTCCCTCTTAGTAGATATATCATAATAATAACCAGAACGGTGTGCAGCCCAATCCATAATATATAGTCGACTACGCTCACTGGGGGTGTACAAACTCCACAGGGGCTCCTACAGCCCATACGCTAAATCGATGCGACGCGCAGTCCGATCTAACATATCGCTGCGGCGTGCAACCCGATCCATATATATATATACGTGCATCCCGATCCATAAATATATGTAATCCTCAACATCAGGTCCTCGACCTCTCTCACTGTCACTAACCTCACAGCTACTCCGGCATTTCAGTGAAAATCAGGGAACTCAACCCAAACAGTTTTCATATATTTGAAAGTAGGGTAATGAAACTGAATCAACAATAAACAAAGAAAAATCATGACTGAGGATATTCTTTCGAATCAAAACAGTGTGAGGAAAGTAGTAAAATACCCCTAAGGGTCCAAACAGTTCAACACAGGGCCCCAAATATGGCATTCAATCCAAATTAACAGATTCATTTCTAAAACACTTGGATATCATATAATTTGTATCAAAATATGCAACTCTAAAGTCTCCACAGGATGAATCAAGTCACAATCCCTACGGGTGCATGCACACACACTCGTCACCTAGCATGTGCGTCACCTTATTTATCAAGACAGTAAGAAATTTTCGGGGTTTCATACCCTTAGGTCTAGATTTACAATCGTTACATACCTCGAACCGGATGGAAACCTACTCCGTAATGCTTTTGCCCTTCGACTCGGCCTCAAATCATCCCGAGTCTATCCAAAGTCAGAATCATAACATGAATACAAGCCAAAGGGAAAAAAACTCATGCGAAAATCATCAAATAAAACTCAAAATCCCAAAATTTGTCAAACTCGACCCCCTGGACCACGTCTCGGAATCCGATAAAAATTATATCAATAGAATCCTTATGCTCCCACTAGTCCATACATACCAAGAACATCAAAATCGGACCTCAAATGCTCCCTCAAATCCCCAATTTTACTTCTCCAATTTCACGCCCTAGCTTCCCAATTTTTCACCATTAATCTCATAAATTTCCATGTTTAATCCACTTAAATTCACCATAGATACAAGTATTAGGTTCAAAAATATTACCTCAACAAGAATCCCCTTAATTTCCTCTTCAAAACCCTCCAAAGCTTCAATCCCGACTTCAAAAATGGTGGAATGGGATAAATTTCGCGAAGGAGAATTTATATACTTTTTGCCCAGCGATTTCCGCACATGCGGGCAAAATATTGCCCCTGCAGACATCTTAACCACATCTGTAGTTTTCATTGAAGTCACCAGGTACCGCACCTGCGACCCAAGTTTCGCTATTGCGGCTCGCAGATGCGGTCTAACTGCCTGCTTCTCCGACCATGTCTCTTTTTTGCTTAGGCTTCCGCTTCTTCCTCTCACACCTATGATCCCCAATCCGCAAGTTCGGTTATGACAGAACTCAACAGCTTCAGCTGCTCCAATTCAAGTCCAAACATTTCGACAACCTTCCGAAATCATCCCGAGGCCTCCGGGACCTCAACCAAAAATATGAACGAGTCATATATTATCATTCCAACTCATACCAACCCTCGGAACATTCAAAATAACATCGAAACACCAAATTACCCTCAGATTCAAGCCTTCCACAATCGATCCAAAAACCTATCAAATCTCATCTGAATGACCTAAAATTTTGCATACATGTCATAAAATGACACAACGAACTTACTCCAATTTCCAGAATTCCATTCTGACCCCGATATCAAGATTTCACTACCCAACAGAAAATGCCTAATTTCTAATTTTGCCAATTCAAGCCTAAATCTACCACAGACCTACAAATTATATTCCGAACACGCTCCTAAGTCCCAAATCACCTAACGAAGCTATCCAAACCATAAAAATTAAATTCCGAGATCGTTTACTCACAAGTCAACTTCTGATTGACTTTTCTAACTAAAGCTTCCAAAGTATAAACTAATTGTCTCATTTCACTCCATGACCAATCCAAACATAGATCAACTGACACGACATGATTAAATACAACTGGAAAACACATAAAGAAGAAGAAACGGGGAGAACAGGATTGCGACTCATGAAACGACAGGCCATGTCATTACACCAGTACATAGGGTCGGTTGTACTGATACTGCACTCTGCACTTTTTGTGTAAATCTCGGTGCCGGAACTTGTGAGTAGATTCGAAGTTGTTGAATTCAGTCCAAGGAGACCAAGGTAGATCTGCTGGCATTCACAGAGCCTGGAGTCCCTTTTCCCCGCTTTAGTTTCTTCTGTCTCCTCTATTTTGAGAACAATTGTACTTCTTTCAGACTTATATTTGTTGTATATCTTAGTCATTTGTGGATTGTGACACCAGGTCTTTGGGATATCTATGTATTAGAATTGTAGGATTTCTATATCACTTTCGCATTTCATAATTATTTTATTTTAGTTATTATCTGTTCCTATTTGAATTAATAATAATGGGGGTAAAACTGTAACTGTCGGCTTGCCTAGCTTTCACGAGTAGGATCCATCACGATTCGCAAAGGTAGGGAAATCTAAGTCGTGACATGTTGGTATGATGATCTAGTTTGCCTAGGTCTCATAATTTACGAGTACTCTAGGTAGAGTCTAAGGGATCAGCAAGAAGACATCTGTGCTTATCCCTAGAGGCTATGAAGTTTAGGAAAATTTCACATCTATTCCTTTCTGTCGTACGACTTGATTTCTTAATGTTAATTGAACTTCCACTACGTTCTTTGATAGATGGTGAGAACATGTACCACTTCATCAGCTGACTAGCAACCCGATCCCCCAGTGGCAGCTCCTACGAGGGGCAGAGGCAGAGGTCGTGCTAGAGGCAGAGGCAAAGGCAGGGCTGAGCCCGGAGATCGAGCAGAAGCACCAGCGGCGGAGCCTTAGGTAGAGTTTGAGGATGAGGTTCTAGCCTAAGCAGTTCCAGTAGGTCCAGCTCAGGTCCTAGTGGGGTTCATCGCTACCCCAGTACTCTAGGATGCTCTGGTCTGTCTAGTGGGCCTTATGGAAAGTGTCACTCGGGCAGGTATACTCCCTTTAGCACCAGCCATCTCTCAGGCTGGAGGAGGAGCACAAACTCTTACTACTCGCACTCCGGAGCATATGGCTTTCCAGTTTCAAACTCTAGCAGCTTAGCCAGTTGGTGTAGTTCCACCGAATGTTGTGGCTCAGACCGGTGATGGGTCAGCTCTGTCTGCTGATGCCTTGTGGATACTAGACAGGTTTACCAAGCTTTTTACTACCACTTATGGAGGTACATATTCATAGGATCCCTAAGATTATTTGGACAGTTGTCACGAGGTTCTGTGGAACATAGGGGTAGTGGAGACCAATGGGGTTGACTTTGCTGCTTTTCGTCTGTCAGATTCTGCCAAGAAGTGGTGGAGGGATTATTGTTTGGCCACACCAGCTGGATTACCAGCTCTAACTTGGGATCGGTTCTCTCTGCTATTTGTGGAGAAGTTTCTCCCTATCACCCGGAGAAGGGATTATCGGAGGTAGTTTGAGTGCCTCCAATAGGGTTCTATGACTGTCACCTAGTATGAGACTAGGTTTGTTGATTTGACTCATCATGCTCTTCTTATACTTCCCACCGAGAGAGAGAGAGAGGGGAGGTTCATTGAGGAACTCGCTTAGCCTATTCGATTGCAGATGGCTAAGGAGATAGGGAACGATATTTCTTTGCGAGATGCGGCTAATGTGGCCAGGCAGGTTGAGATGGTTCTAGCTCAGGGGAGCGGTCAGGGTTCTGAGAAGAGGCCCCGTAAATCTAGTAAACTCAGTGGTACCTCGTCTAGAGGCAGCGATTCTTTTGGTACGGGCCATCCTCCCAAGCTATTTCATTCAGCACTACAGGCTTCTAACGGTGCTCCAGGTGGCAGTGGTCATCACATGAAGTATTCAGATAAGCTACCTTATAGTGCATCACCAGCTCCTATCACTGCCCCTCCACTCCAGAGTTTTCATGGTGGCCATTCAGGCCATCAGGGATAATCCCAGGGTCAGCAGTCCCAGCAGCTGAGGACTTGTTATACATGTGGCGATCCACGGCACATTGCTAGATTTTTCCCTCAAGCCTCGAGCAGTTCTCAGCATTAGGGTTCTCGTGCTATGGTTCAGGCACCGGGTGTTCCACCACATGCTCAGCCAGCTAGGGGCAGGGGTCAGGCAGCTAAAGGTGGATGTATAGGTGTTAGAGGTAGAGGTCAGGCCGCTAGAGGTGGAGGCCAGCCAACAGAAGGCTATCCCAAGGATGTAGTTTAGAGTGGTGGGGCCTAGCACCGATGTTATGCTTTTCTAGCTAGGCCTGAGGCTAAGTCCTCCCGATGCTATTATCACAGGTATTGTTTTAGTTTATAATAGAGATGCCTCAGTTCTATTTGATCCCGAGTCTACATACTCCTACGTGTCTTCTTATTTTGCTTCATATTTGGTTGTGCCTCGTGATTCTTTGAGTGCTCTTATATTTTGTCTATGCTGATGGGTGATTCTATTATTGTAGACCGTGTCTATCGTTCGTGCATGGTCGTTATTGGGAGTCTTGAGACTAGGGTAAACCTCCTACTCCTTGATATGGTTGATTTCGATGTTATTTTGGGGATGGATTAGTTGTCACCTTACAACACTATATTGGACTATCATGCCAAGACTGCGACCTTAGCCTTGTCGGGTTTGCCTCGATTGGAGTGGAGAGGGACTCTTAGTCATTCTATTAGTAGGGTTATTTCTTATATGAAGGCTCAACGTATGGTCGAGAAGGAGTGCTTGGCTTACTTGGCATATGTTCATGATTCTAGTGCTGAGGTTCCTTCTATGACTTCTGTGCTAGTCGTTCGCGGATTGTGACACCAGGTCTTTGAGATAGCTATGTATTAGAATTGTTGGATTGCTATATTGCTTCCTCATTTCATAATTATTTTATTTTAGTTATTATCTGTTCCTGTTTGAATTAATAATAATGGGGGTAAAATGTACTGTTGGCTTGCCTAGCTTTCACAAGTAGGGGCCATCACGATTCTCGAAGGTAGGGAAATCTGGGTCATGAAAGTAGCCCGTCTGGACCTGGAGCCTTATATGGTTTAAAGCTATATATGGCACATTTAATCTCCTCTTGACTAAGAGGCTCCTCCATTCATTGAGTTTCACATACATATAGTTAATGTACATTCAAGTCCTTGGGTGTTTTAGTAGATATCAACTTCTCAATTGTAAATAGACTTTTATAATAAGTGAGAATATGATCTTGTAATTCAATTTGGCCAAAAATTCAATTACCAACCAAATCTCGCAAATCATGTATTATATTCCTTCTGCGTCTATGAATGGTAGATATATAGGAGAATTTAGTATTTGCGTCACCCTCATTTAACCAGGCGATGCGTGATTTCAATTTCCAAAATTCTTATTTTAAATGTAATATGTTACTATAATTCATAGTTAATTTTGTTTCCAAAGGAGATAACAAAATATGGAAAATCTATGATTTGCGGCGACTTACACATCCATCCACTATAGATCGCCGAAAATGGTTTCAGATGATCGTCGTCAGATATTCCAAGAGCCTTTTTGACGGCCATAAATTATAGAGAAAATTACATATAAGTACAACCAGGGGTGGATCCACCCCTTTAAGAAGAGGTGGCATGGCACCTGGTAAGATGATAGGGTTTTTATATACATGTTGAGATTTTCTTAAATTATGTTAATTATCTGATCCTGCCACCCATAACTATAAACTAGACAAATGTGCCGTCGTTGGTAGACCTTTTTGAAAGTTTTTCTTGTGTGTAAAATTCAAGCTGAATTTATCTTGAACCTTGTCTGACTTTCTCTTTTCTTTTTGCTTTTATTTCCTTTTGTCGCGGTCATTTTCCTTTTCGGCTACCACTAAATTTTCTATTTGTCATTTTTTTAATATTTTTCTTTCTCTATTCTATTATTTTGTATGTGATCTCTAGCAAGAACACTCAAAAAAGAGACTCCTAAACTTTAAAATTATATCAAATAAGTAATCCTCTTAATTAAATTTATGAGCTTTCTTTATTCATATCTGAAAAACTTGGGTCTTAATGAGAATTTTGGGTTGAGATAAAAAAAAATCATCTATTTAATTATATCATAAAAAATTGTGTTATGCGATGGTTGTTAGATATAATTTAAATCACTTTACTATAATGTCGTAAGCATTGCTTAAAAAATATGTGATTTTTAATTTTGATTTATGATAAATTATAGTTTATCTAATTTCTGCTTATGGGGTATAATTTATCTATGGATTTTTTTTTAAAATTTTCTTATTCTGATTGATGTAATTCTCTTTTTGAAGATGTTATCTTACTAGTGTAAATTAATTTTTAATATACAGAAAAGATGTAATTTCCCAGTGAAAATATTGATTTTACTTATGTTGTTATAATAAAGGTGTGATCCTATTTTAAAATTATAATTATTTTTTTTATCTGAGATGTAATTTTTAATTTTCAAATAAAAATACCTATTAGGTTGACCCAAATCAACTCAAAAAAATCGACTAAACGTTCCTAACAAATTTCGTATTGGTTATTACAAAATATACGTTAAAGGAAAATATGGCACCCGACAGCTTCAAATCCTAGATCCGCCTCTAAGTACAGCTCACACACATACATTACAATCAGGTAGTCGAATCACAACTTTACAAATCTATAGCCCAAATATAATAGGCCAATATCCAAAAATAGCTTTTTACACTACCAACTACTGTTATTATTTCTTTTTCATGGATTCTCACTCTTTGTATAGATTCCAATTGAAACAATCAACTTCAATGGTGGGATTTATTTTCTGGAAATACGTATGCGACCTTTATGTTTGAACTTGCATTTCTTAATGAAAAATTGTATAGGATTGGAAGCATTAACAACATCTACAATGTTAGAGGAGACTGAGACTGTTTTCGATGATAAAATGATAATAGTGATTACATCCGAATACATCTTAGAATGTTATTGAAGGATTTATGCATACAAAATTTTTAATTTTCTTTTTAACTATATATTGCAGTACATGAATTGTGAGCATGTGATTTTTGCCCTATATGAAATACTCCTATAAAATTCCAAGAAAATAGATTTTTTGTTAATTATTTGCCATTTTGGGATTTGTTTTTGTAGAATTTTATTAATTGTTTGCATTTTCGTGGATGTTTAATTTTTATTAAATCGTGAAAAAATTACCAAAAATATCATACATTGCATTTAGGATTTATTTTTATATTTTTAGAGTTAATTAATAATTATTTATTTTATAGAAATTTGAAAATCACAAAAAAAAAGCTCATTTTTACATTTTTGTCTTTTAATTTATCGTTTATTAATTTTTTTTATTTTAATTCATAATTTTAATAATTTTTGTAATTAGGTAATTAATTTAACTTCACATTTTTAGATTAATTTAGGTTTTTAATTTAATTTAGGATTTCTAATTTTTTTTAAAAAAGGAAAATAAAAGAGGTTAATTTTAAAGATTGTGTTTTTGTTTTGAAATTGGACTGACCTTAACACCTAAACCAACCTAATTTATACCCAAGATTCGCCCCAAAACCCAAGCCCAAACCAGTCTGCCCAGTCCAACCCACCCTCAAACCAAACGACCTCGTTTTGAAGTGATCTGATCACGGCCGTTGGATTTTGATAATCCAACGGCTCAGAACTAATGATTCATTATATATATATATATATATATATATATATATATATATATATATATATATATATA
>MU700595.1:20925-84013 GCA_026770625.1 Nicotiana glauca | reverse complement strand
AATAGCAAGTGAGGGTAGTAAAGACATTTAAGGGCAATTGGAATAATGTGGATGCCACTATAACCTTCTAGCAGGGGTTCTAGTGCATTCACAGTTTAAATATATGGACTAAACTGAAAAATAATTGGAAAAAGTAGGGGTGGGAAATCTGAATATTATTTCCCTCTCATTTTGCTCTATAAATAGGCCACAATTAGAGGTGCCGGGGTTCAGAATTTGAAGGAGAAGTTTGGATAAGTCTGAAATATACAATAAAACTATACTAATAGTTGTTTCAATTAAGGAAAAAACAGTAATAGAAAACATAGCACGATCTAGGTTTAACCTTTTAAAATACAATGAGACGAGCCTCGTTATAAGTTAAGATACGCGGGGCCCTCAAATAATTGTTATAATATTATAGAATCGGAAGCACCGTTTAGCTAACTCCACAGTTTTTTCCCAAAGTGATAAATAAATAGAGACCATAGGCACAATTTTAATATACATTTTCAAGTACGGGTGCACATTTATGTGACCCAAATCCTACTCTCGACGAAGCCGAAATGTGTCTAAAGCCACAGGCATACTGATACAGTGTGGTTAAAGAATACATTTTCACGACGTTGTAATTCTTTAAAATTGAAAAGCGGAACATTAATGCACATAATTAAAGCATATAATCAGAATCAGATAAAAAAATCAAATTCAACAGTTGAGCGACCGTGCTAGAACCACGAAATTCGGGAGTGCCTAACATCTTCTCCCGGGTTAACAGAATTCCTTATCCGAATTTCTAGTTCGCAGACTGTAACAGAGTCAAACTTTCTTCGGTTCGGGATTAAACCGGTGACTTGGGATACCATTATATTCTCAAGTGGCGACTCTGAAAAACTTAAATAACTAATCCTGTTCCGACTGTCCTTAAATTAGAAAAACTCCTCTACGCCCTTGCGGGTAAAGTAATATATTGTAAAAAGAAGGTGTGACAAAGGGAACTTCAGAGCAGGCATCTCGGTTTGCAGTACTCTTATGTGCATGAGAGGGGATAAAGTGGCTTATGGGTCTTAGAGCGACGTAGTTTCAAGTTTGGAACACTTGGGATGACTGTTGGGTTTGGAGGCCTATGATACTAGGTTGAATTAAAGAGATTCGATTTTGATGGCTTGGTGATGTGCAAACAGGTTTCAAAGAGTTCATGATGGTTTTAACCACAAATTGAGGTTGATATCTCTTACGGGTATGAAGAGTTTGTTGCGAGTTGTGATTTTCTCCTGAATTGAGTTAAGTGGAGGGTTACTGGTCGAAGGAGTGTTGATCATACTTGTGATTCAGAGCTGATAATGAGATTCTCGTATTTCTTATGATAGATGCAGTGATCCGTGTGGGATTGGGAATGAATAAACAAGGTTGCAGTTCAGTTTTGATGGGAGGGTCATGAGTTCTTATGTTTAACTATAATTCTATGTTTTTATTACATTAATTGTGAGCACGTGATTTTTTCCCCACACGAATTACTCCCAAATAAATCAAAACAAAAAATTGTCAATTTTATTGTGTGCGTTTTTGTGAATTTCCATAGTATTTTATGTCGTCATTTGCCTGTGTCCGTGCATGTTTATGTGTGTTTAAATTAATAGAAAATATAAAATATGTTGGAATTGTATTTTACAAATTAATAGATATTTTTGAGTTAGTTAATAACTAAATATTTTAGAAAAATGAAAAAAAGATAATCATAAAAATATGTATTTCGCATTTTTTAGAGTTTAAAGTCAAATTGTGTGATTTCTCTTTTAAAAATTGGTATTTAATTGTGTATGGTAATTATTAATTGGAACAAAGTAGTTTTTAAGTTGATTAGGAATCATAATTTAATTTAGGAGATATTAGTATTAATTTTGGAAATAATTAGAAAATAAAAGAAGGAAATAATTAAAAGAAAATCAAATTGGGCCAGAATCAGGAATTAACTTCCCAATCCAGGCCAAATTTGCACAAAAATACCCCAGCCCAGGCCCAATCAACGCCCTATCCGGTCAAGCTTTTCAACCAAACCAAACGACGTCGTTTTTGTCACACTTGATCTGAACCGTCGATATACTAGATCGAACGGTTCAGTCCGTCTCCAGCATCAATGAAACGACGACGTTTCAAGTAGATCAATCTCAATCGTTGAATCATTTTTGATCGAACGGTCCAGTGAGATTCTTGCAACCCGACTCTAACCCGTTCACAAACCGACCCGGTCTCCCACTTAAAGAAACGATGTCGTTTCTATTAAGTAATTAATCCAGCTCGTTGATCTTAATTGATCTAACAGTCTGGATTGAATCTCTCAACCCATATGAAACTAACCTAACAAACCCTACCCCCCTCAGATCCCCCTCCTCTCTATCGTCTCTAACCCTCAGAGACCAAAAATCCCTCCGCCTTCCTCCACCGTGCTCCACCCACCGGAAATCGCCTTGCGGCAGTTCTGGTGGCCCAATGACCCCTAAATATACACCACCCCTTCAACTCAACCTCCCCATCTCCATGCCACCCTCAGCTTCCCTCGAATCCTAGCCCAACCCTTCGAATATTCGAAAAACCAAACAGCTTTTCCGGCATCACCTCCGATGGCCACCAAATTTACACCCTAGATCCCCCTCCACCTCCTCTTCCCAAATACCAACTCTGTTTCCCTCGAATCATCCCAGAACTTGTCAAATATTTATTTAAGGCCAAGAACCCTAGCACCGCCACAAAATTCCTCGGTGGCGGCGCCATCTCTAATCAGTCCCAAACTAACACCCTATGACCTCCCTGACCCCCTCACCCCTAATCCACCAATAGTTTCCCTCGAATCCCTCCTGAACTGTTCGAATATTAGGTCAGAGTTCGAACCAAAAATTACAATCGGCGAGTTTTAAAGGTTCGGGGTTGGAATTAACTTCAGTTGTGTGTTCTCGATTGAGAACACACAATTGAAGTTTATTCCGGCCACAAATCCAGGGAATCATCGAGTTTAAGTCAAAAACACTATCCGTTTAGTTTTGAGGTAAGTTCGATTTTATTTTTTCTGTTGTTTTTTATATTTATTTCCCTCTACCTCTTCTTCTTTTCTTCTACATTTGTTTTGATTGTTCCAATCTGATTGAATTTGCGATTAGCTTAGAATCCAGTTTCTTTGCTTTAGTTTAGTTTATTTATTCATATTTATCTCTGTTAATTTTAGTTTTCATGTTCAGATTATTTGGTTTTGTTTGTCTTGTTGTCTGATTTCTAGGTTTAGGTTAGTTAGCTTCTGTGTTAATTGTTAAATATCTAGTTGAACTAAGAATCAGGATTTCAATAGTTAATTTAGACTTAAGGATTTGAGTCAAAATTCGAGTTTAAACTGTGATTTAAATATGATGAATCCTTGAATATTTGTTCTGATATAAAACTGACCTTCAATAGGTTCTGATATAAATTGAACTTGAGTTTAAATTCAGCCTTAGTTAATTAGTGGTTATATTTCTTGATTAGGTGAATTGGTTATAGCTGATGGGCAGTAAAACAGGGGTAGTTCAGGGGGTATTTTGGGGAATTAAATTACTTGAATAATTGATTAAGGGCTACTGAATAATTAAAATCTGTTAATAGAATGATTTGAGACAGTTTTAAGTGGAAATTACACTGATCCTAGTTTTTAGGGCTGAAATGGGCACCACTGAATTAATTAATAAGTACCAAGTGAGTGGAGATTGAGTGTTTAATTTTAAATTAAAAGGGATAGGGTTTAGTGGTAAAGGCACTCATTGGTTGCCTATTTAAAGGGCTGGAAATCAGAATAAAGGGGGAGACAAAAAAAAGGCACACACACAGACACTGAAAACACTGATAAGACACTCTAAAAATTTGAGAGAGAGATACACACATAGAGAAGAAGACATTCTGAAAACATTGAGAGATAGAGAGAAGTCTGAAGTTAAAAGGGCAGATATTCACAGGGACAAGAGAGATTTTTTTCCTGTCAGACACATATAGAGATACATATTGAAAACACTTTAAAAATCAGACAATTTTTTTTAGAGGGAAATCCAGGCACAAATAGAGAAAAATACTCTGAAAATCTAAGAATTAGGAGATATAATTTTCAAAAGATACAAAAGGCTACAAACTCCTCACTTAATCATTGAGGAGCCTATTTTCTTTTTGAAAATTTTGGGTTGAATTCTATAATAGAGTTACTGTTCCATTGGTTTATGGGTTGATTTCATTCGGATTTCGAGTTGAATCTGGGTTGTTCTTTTGTTGTTGCTGATTTTTGCGCTTAATATTGTTGATCCCTCAATCTTCTCCTTGCCTTTTCAATTCCAGGTATGCATCTATGAAATTTCAAGCAATGTAAATCTGCAAATTGGATATCGAAGTGGAATAAAATGTGTTGATGCTTAGTATCAAGTTGCCGGTTCCTAATTAGTTATAGTCTGTTTCTTTTTCCTTCTGATCCATGATGTCCTTCTAAAGCAGTATGCATTTATCCTAGGGTGTGGCCTTGTTTTAGCTAAGTAGTAGATGTGTCTCTAACCTAGCTCACCGTCTCATTTACTTTCTTTATTCGTAGTTTTTTTTAAGGATAGGATCAGAATTGTGTCAATATGAGAGATTCAAAGTTTACCTGAATCATTAACTATGTATTAGGAAAGGATATCTCATCTTGCTGTAGCGTCCTTTGGATCTGGTATGCAGAATGAGTAGGTATTTGTTTGAAGTGTGATTTGATGCATTGATTTCAAGAGGTGTTTAACGTAGTGGTGCCCTGTTAACACTAGAATTTTAGAATATGTTCAAGGGGTTGTGGTGTAATCGTATGTTCAAATCAAATTTGTAAGCCTGTGAGTTTGTTTGTTAGTGCATGTTATTTGAGTTAGATCTATTGATTTGGAAACAAATGTCCATTGTTTGAGGTTGATTTGTGTTTTAATATGCAATTGAATTAATCATCCTCCAGCCCGTATACTTTAATCTGTTTTTCATATTAGCATGTTGTTAGTTACATTAAGGATTATTTATGGTTTTTTTTATCTGTAATTCACTATCTTATATGATCACTCTAATCTACTGGCTAAAGTGAAGAGAGTCAAAAGTGAGATAATTAATTTTAGTGCATTGCAGTCTCTGAATTAGTTCCATGAAGTATAAGAAACCTCAATCTCGGATTAAATTTTGTTGCGCAAGTTAAAAAAAAAATAGACTGAAAATAGTTTTTTTATCATACTTGGGTGTTCAACTGATGACTAAGCGAATTTTATCTTATGACAATGTGCAGCTTAGTTTCTTAAGAGGAATAGATAGTCTGTCGCTATTTGAGCAAATTTCACTGATCAACTCAAAGGCTTGTAAGGTATTCAATTGGGAGGCCCAATTAGCTGGGCCGACTTCGAACGCAATTCGTTTGTCGTAATTGGACTGCCAGGCAGGGTTTCATTTGGAGCCCAGTCGTTACATGGGTTGATTCAATTAATATGGACGGCTTAGAGGTTCTCTTGCCTGGCCCGTTTAAAATTCATAATATAGATACAATAAACAACCAGTCTCCGTAGAAAACCTTTAAGGCCGTTTAAAATACAATTGCGGTAGCGTATACGTTCGCGTAACATGACCATAATTTTAAAATTAATTCGGAGTATGCGTTCGCACAACTTCCCTCAATTTTTTTAAATAATAAAATAAATTACAAGCTTTTAATTATTTTAGTTTATTAAATCGCGTAGGCTATCTTTAATTACCTTTATAAAATATTTAGAAAATCGGGTAAGCCATTTAGCAAATTTCATGGTTTCTCGCAAAGTTAATAATGCGTTAGTTGCTTTAGGCGCGTGTTAATAATCTCACTTTCTTAAACTCGGGTGCACATTTATGTGACCCAAATCCAAACCCCAACAGAGTCGAAATATGTCAATAACCACGGGTACATTGATGTGACGTGGTTTGAGATGTATTTTCACGACGTTGCAATTCTTATAAAAATAATAATGATCAAAAGCGGTTAAAAGGTAAAAATGCTCATAGGTTTGAATATGTACTAAAATCAGATAATTAAGCCGAATATAATAGTTAAGCAACCGTGCTAGAACCACGAAACTCGAGAATACCTAACACCTTCTCCCGGGTTAACAAAATTGCTTATCCGGATTTCTGATTCGTAGACTGTAATATAGAGTCAATTTTTTCCTTGATTCGGGATTCAAACCGGTGACTTGGGACACCATAAATCTCTCAAGTGGCAACTCCAACTCTTAATAATAAATTCCGTTTCGATTGTCCTTTAATTGAAAAAACTCCTTTTATTATACTCCTTTACGGGGGTGTAGTAGCATAAGAAGGAGGTGTGACAGCTCTGGCGACTCTGCTGGGGACACGAACCCAGAATCTCTGGTTCAGGGTTCAAGAATTCGAGCTTGGTATATTTGTTGTATTTGAACTGTATATTATCTGATTTCTCTACATGTTTCATGCTAAATATGCTAAATGTTTTACCGCTTTGATATTATCTGAACTGTATATAAATTGTGCCGAAACCTTTCTCTTCTCACCTCCGGGGATGTGCTTACTGGTTGAGACTCCATATTCTGTTAGTGTCATACCCTAAAATAAGAAAGAGGCCAGATAAGTTACAAAGCCGGACGATCTCGCGGGTCCCCGGTACGTAGCCCCCTCCTCGATTCGAGTTGTCCGCTCGGGTACACAGTCTAGAACACGTACCCAAGTTTTGAACCTAGAATAACTTGACTTCATGCCGGATCCCTAGTAGGAACTCTTATCTGCATCATGTTGCATTTGATTTAGGGGACTCAACATAGGGGTTGGGTCCGTCTAGGACAGCTAACCTGAAATGAAAAAGACCATCCTGCTGCATCCTGTTTGTTGTACGCATTTATTTGCTTCAAACTTGCATGTTGTCCAACTTCTGAAAATCGGGAATATTGGGAATTTGTGAAAAGAGAAATAGAGAAAAATAGCAGCGTAGAGAGATAACTACTTATTTTTAGAAAAACAAACCAATGCCCAAGTAGTGTCGAAACTCTGCCGAATTTTTGAAAAAAAAATGTTTTTAGTTTGATTTATTTGAATGACAAAACAAAAGAGTTTCGTTTTCAAAATTCAGTTTATTTTCTTTGTCGAACTACGCATGTTTGATTCTCACCGGATGTGAGATACGTAGGCAACCCTCGTCGGGTCTAACTTCCCCTTTTTGCAAAATAGCCACACAAAAAAATGTATGTCAAATTTTAAATTTCGTCATAAATAAGTCGGGTGATGCCGCTCTTGTCGAATATAGCCGAATGTCCCCGAAAGGGACGCCGGAAGGGTGACTTTGCATAAACGGCCACCTTTGGTCATTTTTTTTAGATTTTTGCCGGTTCACCCACACAGCCTTAAAATCTTCATCCCCGGAGTGCTGAAAGGCCGTGTTCGAAAAATCGAGTCTTTCACTTTTGAAAAAAAGGGAAAATTATTTTTTACTTTTGAGTCAAATGAGTCAAATGATGTGTTCGGAAAACCTTAATCACTTTAATAAATGTGTAGAATGAGCACGAATTAGAATTCACCTGGAGCCCTTATAAACAAAATCCCTTTGGGATTACATATATGGTGGAATGACCTAGGCGAATCAGGGCAAAACACGATCAAGTTGTACTTAGAAGGCCTTACTGGGTTGTTGAAGATTAATTCGAGGGGGGATATCATAAAGGCGTTGGTTCCATTCTTGGACCCGACACACAATGTATTTCACTTATCAGATTTTGAGCTTACACCGACATTGGAAGAAATAGTCCCTTGAGAAAACAGTATTTGATTGCTCCGATGACCGTAACCATACATAGGTTCTTAGATGCTCTGAAGATACGTAGAACGGTTCACAACCCGGACTTCGCAGAGGGCTTTTGTACCATGTCATTTGTGTACGACAAATATGGCCATATCGGAGGGTTCAACAACCCAGAAAGCAAAATCTGTAGCAAAGAAAATCGCCTAAAATGGGAAGAGCATAGGTGTATTGCGTTTATGGTGGCGTTTCTGGGACTTTTGGTGTTTCCTAGAAAAGACGGGAAAATTGATATACAAGTCGTCGGGGTCGTCAGTACTTTACTCACTCAGTATAACAGCACTCAGGCACCCATGATAATAGCCGACATCTTCCGCGCTCTTACAGCTAGCAAAACCGAAGAGGATTTCTTTGAGGGTTGCAATATACTGCTGCAAATGTGGATGATTGAACACTTATATCATCACCCTCAATTTATGAGCTATGGGTCTTCAAAGAAGACATGTATAGAAGAGTTTTCTACCAGGATTGATGGGATTAGTTTGCCAGAAGGGGTCACCGAATGGGTAGCACACCTACATTCTGTCACCGCAAGCCAGATACAATGGACACTTGGGTGGTTATCTGTGGATGAAGTCATATATATGTCAGCGGCTAGATCACATCTTCTATTGATGGGACTTAAGAGCATTCAGCCTTACACTCCATATCGGGTCTTGAGACAACTCGGGAGATGCCAAATAGTGCCGCGGGAAGAAGATCTTAGCACTCAAGTAATTGAGATTAGCCCTGAAGGACAGTTTCCCGAAGCAAGAGTCCGCCGGGTCTGGAATGAATGTCAATGCTTAAAAGCAAATACTTGCGTGCAGGATCGGGCCAAAGGCGAAGCATCGCTAGAATATCTTGCTTGGTATAGGAGAGAACTTGAGCATAAAAGGCCAGCTAAAAGACCACACCGCCAAGAGTTTGTTGAATCATCGCAGGAGCAATGGGGTTGGTTAGAAAAAGAAAGGGAATACAGGGCCCACATAGGAGCAATGGAAAAACAGGTCCAGGATCTCCGGTTTGAAAGCAGTTTGCAAGCCGTCGCCGACAAAGGGGATAAAAAGAAGTTAACCCAAGAAAATGAGGCCTTGAAGACCCAAATCCGACAGATGAGAATGGATGCCGACAGACAACCAAGAAGTCAGTTTGACGAGGGATTGATAAATGAGTTGAAAAGGCAAATCATTGAATGTCAAGAGGGTTTAGAAAGAAATGAAGCTAGACTGGCAAGGATCCAAGTTAGATGGGTAAGAGGTACAGAAGAGCGGGTACAGCGTATGCGGCAGATGAAGAGGGATTACGAGGAGAGCATCATTATCTTGAGAGAAACAATATCCACCCTCAAAGAACAGGTATTCAGGCAAGCTAGGGATTTCAAAGCGGATAGGAAGCGCTGTTATGACCTGATGGCACGGATGGAGGAACAGATGCACGAATTCCAAGATCAACTCTTTCACAATTCTCAAGTGCTTGGAGCAAGAAGTCAACAGATAGAGCAGCTGTTTCGGGAAAGAGACAGAATCAAGGAAAGAATTGAGGATATCAGGCACTACATCACCAGGAAGTGCCTAACATGTGAGGGTATGACCCGTACCACCTTCTTTGCTGCGATAATGATTTATGACCGCCGGATCATGGAAGAGTTGAAAGGGTTGCAAATGGATCTTGCACAAAGGTCCGCGGCAAGGCCGAACAATGCCTCGCGGACCCCAGGAAATTTTGGGGCATTAGAATGATGTTTTGAGTCTGTCCTTTTGGGTTTTTAAGAGTCTAGGTTTAAAATCATGGTGTTAAGTTTTGAGTGAAGTATTTTCTTGTTTAGAGTTTGTTGTGGGAATTTTGAACGTTTTGAATCATGTTTATAATCAAAGAAGTTTGTTATAAAAATCTCGAAATTTTGTCACATCTTTATAGGCCAGAACTACGCTCGGTCTGATTCATGCGGGGTCATGACAATCCACATAAGATTTGACCATCGCTAGAAAGAAAGAAAAGAAAAGAAAAAATAAATAAAATAAAAGAGGGGCACAACTGTTAAAAGCCGGAATGACGCATGTAATCGAAGCAAAGACATGATAGAAATGGTTAAGCTGCCTAGGTACATTGCATCTCAACGTGCAAAAACATATTTGCTAAACTCTAAAAAACTAACAAGTTTGTTGTTATTCCCAGAAATTTCAAGCAGTTAGTATACTTAGAGCGTACTGGCACAACACCACTATCAGACCAGATCGAAGGGACCGATACCAGTAATAATGTCTAGCCCTGATAGAGAAGGAAACATTGAGGTAGAAGAGGTAGACATAAAAGCAATGAAAGATGAGGTGTACAAATTGAAACAGCAGATGACCGAGGTGTACCAAGCTTGGACAAGCGGTCAACCAGCACCACCCTATCCTGCTAACCCCATTTTTCTCCCGACACCCGCCCAATCTCCGGAACGGCTTGTTTCGGACTCATCACTCAACTTTCCTACATATCAACAACACCAGACAACCGCCTCCCGTACACACCAAATGCCAAAAACAAACCTATACCCTCCACCACCAATTACCCTTGTTTTCGTGGAACCTCCACCGGCCACACTCCACAAGTCTTCCAGCGAGCCTGTGTTCCAAACTCAGGATCATCAGTATTATCCTCCTAAACCCACCTTCAAAGCATCTGAACCTTACCCATTCCCTATTCATCTTGACAAATCCGGAAGCACCAGAAAAACAGAACAAGAATCCAGAGTAGGAAGAAATGGTTCAGAAAGTAAAGAGCCTAGAGCAATCTTTCCGAAATATGCAGGGTCTGGGTGGCCAGGTCAGCGTGGCATATAAGGATTTATGTCTGTTTCCAGATGTTCAGCTGCTAGCTGGGTTCAAGATGCCTAAGTTCGATCTGTATGATGGGCATGGTAATCCAGTGGTCCATTTGTGAGGATTTTGCAATAAGATGAGAGGGGCGGGCGGAAGAGATGAATTGTTGATGGCATATTTCAGCCAGAGTTTGAGCGGGTCTGCATTGGAGTGGTACACACGCCAAGACCATGGTAGATGGTACACCTGGGATGACTTGGCACAAGCATTCGCCGGCCACTTCCAGTACAATCTGCAAATCATTCCAGATCGTTTTGTCATTGATAAAATTGGAGAAGAAACCTCGGGAAAGTTTCAGGGAGTACGAGTTCCGTTGGAGAGAACAGGCCGTAAGGGTCGATCCCCCAATGAAGGAAGGAGAGATGGTCGATTACTTTCTGCAAGCTTTTGAGCCAACTTACTTTGGTCACTTGGTGACAGTGATTGGCAAATCGTTCAATGAGGTTGTGAAAATGGGCGGTATGATCGAAGAGGGACTCAAGTCTAACAAAATAATGAGTTACTCGGCAATCAAAGCCACCACTCAGGCTATCCAGAGCGGCACGGGAGGTGTGCTCGGGAAAAAGAAGAAAGAAGAAGTCGCAACAGTCGAAGCAGGCACTTGGTCCAGATCTAGAGGTCCTTCACCCTACTACCAGCCCAAACCCCACCGCCCGAGTTACCCATACACCCCATATAGCCCTCCACAACCCTACTACCCAGAGCCATGTTTGTTTGTCCATCATGCCCAAACATATACCCAACCTCCGGTTCACCAGCAATGGCATGCACCAGCTCCCCAAAATACATACCCACCCCCCACAAAACACATATCCACCCCCAAGGGCCTACAGAAATCCTCCAGGGTCGGGTTTACGTGGGAATCAAGCTTTCAGGAATGAAAGGATGCAGAAGCAGAGAACATTTACTCCGCTAGGAGAATCCTATACTACTCTTTTCCACAAATTGAGGCAGTTAGGCCTGTTGAATCCTATTGAGCCCAAAATGCCAGATCCCCTCTCTAAAAATCTAGACCAATCAATAAGGTGTGAATATTGTTCGGGGGCACCCGAACATGATACTGAGAAATGTTGGAAATTAAAAGCTGCCGTGCAAGATCTTATTGACACAAATAGGATCAAGGTTTAGGCGCCAGAAGTACCAAACATTAATCAGAATCCATTACCAGCGCACCACGAGGCCCACATGATCGAACTAGTGCACAAGGAAGGGGAGTTTAAGAAGCCCTCACAAACAGTAATGATGATCTGGGCCAGTGAAGCCCGTCCCAAGGAAAAACTAACCAAAGAGAAGGTAGTGGTACAGCTGGAAAGTGTAGACACCAAACCAGTTATGGTGATGGGGAAATGGTCGTCTATTGCTGCGAAGAAACCAGAGCCAGTCAAGGTAGTGATTCAGGGGGTGTCAAGCAAACCTGTGGTGGTAAAAGGGGCTCACATAGAACCAGTTGTCATCAAACCGGTAATGCAGTTGCCAATAATCAGTAAAACGGCCATGCCGTGGAGCTACAATCAAGTGACGGTGATGTATAAAGGGAAAGAGGTTATGGAAGAAGTGTGTGAAACCCAAGGTCTAACACGTTTGGGAAGGTGTTTTGCTCCTGCAGAATTGAGAAGGGCCAATCCAGCGGCAATAAAGAAGCCAGTGATGGAGGAGGAGGCGAAAGAGTTTTTGAAGAAGATAAAAGCACAAGATTACTCCATTGTGGAGCAACTGAGGAAAACCCCGGCACAGATCTCATTTCTATCATTACTGATCCATTCAGACGAGCACCGCCGGGCGTTGATGAAAATTCTGAACGAAGCCCATGTGCCGGATAAGATCTCTATAAACCATTTGGAGAAAATAGCAAACAAGATTTTTGAGGTGAACCGGGTGACATTTTCCGACGATGAATTTCCCATGGAAGGTACAGAGAATAATAGAGCTCTCTATTTGATCGTGAAGTGTGAAGATTCGGTAGTCACTCGAGTACTGATTGATAATGTATCCAGTGCCAATATTTGTCCGTTGTCCACCTTGAACAAACTGAAGGTTGATAATGACCGAATTCACAAGAACAATATCTACGTTCGAGGGTTTGATGGTAGTGGTACAGACACAGTGGGTGACATCATACTTGAATTAACAATTGGCTCGGTCAAGTTCACCATGGAATTTCAAGTGTTAGACATCGCAGTGTCATATAATCTTCTGTTTGGGTGACCGTGGATTCATGCTGCCAAAGCAATGCCTTCTACACTACATCAGATGGTCAAGTTCGAGTGGGATAGACAAGAGATCGTAGTGAATGGGGAAGACAATACATGCGCTATAAGTGATGCCACCATACCCTTCATAGATACTGATGATGACAAGGGGCCATGGGTTTACCAGGTTTTTGATACGATTTCAGTGGACAAAGTTCCTGAGGGTGGAAGCATCCCACTTCCCAGGATAGCGGCTACAACTGTCATGGTAGCTTTGGAGATGCTGAAGAACAGGTTTGTGCCTAGCAAAGGTTTGGGGGCTGATCTTCAGGGTATTGTTTAACCGGTTTCTTTGCCCAAGAATCTGGATACCTTTGGGCTGGGGTTCAAGCCTACAGCGGCGGATGTGCGACGGGCCCGCAAGATGAAGAAAAGGGCATGGGTCCTTCCCAAGCCAATCCCACGCCTGTCCCGATCTTTTGTCAGGCCGAGCATAAAAAAGCAATTGATGTCCAAGGTTACAGGGCCACTGATTGGTATAAATGGAGATTTAGATGAAGGTTTTAAAAGATTATTTGCCGAAGTCAACATGGTAGAAGCTAGGGTAGGATCCAGCAAGGCGGATGTGCAGTTTGTAGGGCCTAAGGCCAAGATCAACAATTGGATGGCTACTCCTCTGCCCATGCGGAGGGAGTCTTGGTAGTAGGCTTTGATTTTCCTTCATTATTAGCTGGATTATTCCAGGGTTGTAATCCAGTTTTCTTTTATTTTGTACTCGTCAAAAGTGTGAAACCTTGTTATCCCGTACTTCAATCAATGAAAGTTTCTTCTTTACTCCTTACTTTATTCTAATTTTGTTTTCTTCTTTTCTTTTTTCTGAACAGTTCTCTTTATACTGGTCCTAATGACTTGGCATGCACAACGGATCATCAACCTAGTCTAAAAAATCAATCCGATTATGAACTAATAGTGCAAGAGGTAGAATATGATGAAGAGTCGGAATACGATGAGGATGAAGCCTTCAAAGAAATTAACAGAGAATTAAGCCAATTTGAAGAGAAACCCAAGCCCAATTTAAATGACACGGAAGCCATCAATCTGGGAGATGTGGATGACATTCGGGAAACTAAAATAAGCGTCCACATTGAACCAAACATCAGGGAAGAATTAATCAAAGCACTTGTTGAGTTCAAAGACATTTTTGCATGGTCATATGACGACATGCCGGGTTTGAGCACCAATTTAGTGGTTCACAAATTGCCTACTGACCCGGCATGCCCTCCCGTCAAGCAGAAATTGAGGAAGTTCAAAACCGACATGAGTGTGAAGATTAAGGAAGAAGTAACCAAACAGTTGAATGAAAAAGTTATTCGGGTTACTCGATATCCTAGTTGGTTGGCTAATGTGGTGCCAGTACCGAAGAAAGACAAAAAAATCAGGGTATGTGGTGATTATCGCAATCTGAACAAAGCAAGCCCAAAGGATAATTTTCCATTACCCAACATCCATATCTTGATCGATAATTGTGCCAAACATGAGATCGGGTCTTTCGTGGACTGCTATGCTGGGTATCATCAGATTTTGATGGATGAGGAAGATGCAGAGAAGACGGCTTTCATTATGCCGTGGGGAACTTATTGCTATCGGGTAATGCCATTCGGTTTGAAGAATGCTGGAGCAACATACATGAGGGCAATAACTACTGTGTTTCATGATATGATACACAAAGAGATTGAGGTATACGTGGATGATGTGATTATCAAATCCAAGCATCAGGCAGATCACGTAAGAGATCTAAGGAAGTTTTTCCAAAGACTTCGAAGATACGATATTAATCTCAACCCTGCTAAATGTGTATTTGGTGTTCCATCTGGAAAGCTGTTGGGATTCATAATCAGTAGGTGAGGCATTAAGTTAGACCCGTCAAAGATCAAATCCATTCAGGAGTTGCCACCTCCGAAGAACAAAACCGAAATGATGAGTTTGTTGGGAAGGTTAAATTATATCAGCAGGTTTATCGCTCAACTCACCACGACTTGTGAACCCATTTTTTGGTTACTTAAGAAAGAAGCCGTAATAGAATGGACGGAAGAATTTTAGGAGGCATTTGACCAAATAAAAGGGTATTTATCGAATCCACCTGTGTTGGTTCCACCCGAGCCAGGAAGACCGTTGATTCTCTATCTAACGGTCCTGGAGAATTCATTTGGTTGTGTACTGGGGCAACACGATATCACAAGAAGGAAGGAGCAGGCCATCTATTATCTCAGCAAGAAGTTTACGGTTTATGAGGTTAAGTACACTCAACTTGAGAAGACATGTTGCGCCCTAACTTGGGTGGCACAAAAGTTGAAGCATTATCTGTCATCTTATACTACTTACCTCATATCTCGTCTGGACCCATTGAAGTATATTTTCCAGAAGCCTATGCCCACAGGGAGATTGGCGAAATGGCAAATATTACTCATGGAATTCGACATCGTCTATGTGACGAGGACTGCAATAAAAGCCCAAGCATTGGCCGCTCACTTGGCCGAGAATCCAGTCGATGAAGAATATGAGCCATTGAGGACGTATTTTCCTAATGAAGAAGCGATGCATGTCGACGAGCTAGAGTTGACAGAAGAACCAGGATGGAAGCTTTTCTTTGATGGAGCTACAAATGCAAAGGGAGTTGGAATAGGAGCGGTACTTATTTCCGAAACAGGTCATCATTATCCTGTTACGGCTCAGCTGCATTTCTATTGTACCAACAATATGGCTGAGTATGAGGCATGCATTTTGGGCCTACGGTTAGTTGCGGACATGGATGTCCAGGATGTTTTGGTCTTGGGAGACTCGGACCTCCTGGTATATCAAATTCAAGGTGAATGGGAAACACGGGATTTGAAGCTCATACCATATCAACAATGCTTGCACGATCTATGTCAACGGTTTTGATCAGTGGAGTTTCGGCACATCCCGAGAGTTCATAATGAGGTTGCCAATGCTTTGGCCACCTTAGCATCGATGTTGCACCATCCGGATAAAATTCATGTTGATCCGTTGCACATTCAAGTTCATGATCAACATGCTTATTGTAACATGATAGAGGAAGAACTAGATGGCGAACCATGGTTCTATGATGTCAAGGAGTACCTCAGGATGGGGATATACCTAGAGTAGGCCACATGAGATCAAAAGAGAGCCATTCGGCGATTGGAAAATGGATTTTTCCTCAGTGGAGGGGTGTTGTACAACAGAACACCGGACTTGGGATTGCTAAGATGTATAGATGCTAATCAAGCCGCGACAGTCATGACAGAGGTGCATTCTGGAGTCTGTGGGCCACATATGAGTGGATATTTGTTGGTGAAGAAGATTCTTCGAGCAGGGTATTATTGGCTCACTATGGAGCGAGATTGTATCAGTTATGTGCGTAAATGCCATCAATGCCAGATACACGGAGATCTGATTCATTCTCCGCCCACAGAATTACACACAATATCAGCGCCCTGGCCCTTTGTTGCATGGGGCATGGATGTCATTGGACCCATCGAGCCGGCAGCTTCCAACGGTCATAGGTTCATTCTGGTAGCCATCGATTATTTCACCAAGTGGGTTGAAGCTAAAACTTTCAAGTCGGTAACCAAGAAAGCAGTGGTGGATTTTGTTCATTCCCATATCATCTGTAGATTTGGGATCCCAAAGGTGATCATCACGGATAATGGTGCTAATCTTAACAGCAGTTTGATGAAAGAAGTATGTCAACTGTTTAAGATTGCACACCGTAACTCCACCCCGTATCGTCCCAAAGCAAATGGAGCGGTTGAGGCAGCCAACAAGAATATAAAGAAGATATTGAGGAAAATGGTAGAAAGGTCCAGACAATGGCATGAAAAGTTACCATTTGCATTGTTAGGTAATCGTACTATTGTTCGTACTTCAGTAGGTGCAACCCCTTATTTGTTGGTATACGGAACTGAAGCAGTTATACCGGCAGAAGTTGAAATTTTGTCTCTTCGAATTGTGGCTGAGGCTGAGATTGATGATGATGAGTGGGTCAAAACCCGATTGGAGCAATTGAGTTTGATTGATGAAAAGAGATTGGAAGCAGTATGTCATGTCCAATTATATCAAAAGAGGATGGCAAGAGCATACAATAAGAAGGTACGTCCCAAAAAATTTGAAGTAGGGCAGCAAGTATTGAAACGGATCCTTCCACATCAGGCCGAAGCAAAGGGCAAGTTCGCCCCGAATTGGCAAGGACTGTTTATTGTGACCAGAGTGTTATCCAATGGCACTTTATGCTTGACAGATGTCGAAGGAAGATGTATCGACATGGCTATCATTTCTGACGCAGTCAAGAGATATTATGTATGATCTCTTTTGATTGTAATTGTTGTTTGTTTATTTGTAATTGACATTGTATCGGAGAATGAAATGACGGAGGCAATTTATTCTTCCATCCAAACACTTTAACCTTTGCTTCCCCTTTTGAGCCTTATTTGTTCTTTCTTACCCCTCTTTTGGAATCAGTAATGAAAATGAAAAAAGAGAAAAGAAAAAAAATATAACAAAACAAAAGAAAAGTCACAAGAAAACAAAGGAATTGGGAACTACGTTTGACCTAATTCCTCGAAAAGGATACGTAGGCGTCTCACGGCTCGGTCATAGTGTAGCAAAAATCAAAGGGTCCCCAACCAAGACAAACTGGGGCATAAGTTATATTAGTAATTTTTGGGAAAGAAATTTGATTCCAGGAGTTGTAACATTTTACCCATCAAAATTATTTTAAAACTCTTGATACCCTTTTCTTTCAAGCCATATACCAAGAATTTCAATCCCAAGCTGATGTCCAAAAAGACCTCCCAATCAGTATCCGAGAAGTACCAAGTCAGGCGAATGGAAGTCGGGAATAACACACTGATCCCCAGCAGAAAGAGGATCACAAGTTGAAGAGAATTGATAGCCAAAAGAATCCTCAGCAGAGAGAGTCTTATCGGTAACACTCCAATCCCCAGCTGAAAAATAAAATGAGACAGTCTTATCGGTGAAAACCTTCACAGGCACCATAAGGTGAAGGAAGTTGAGAGAAATAAAATGAGAGAGTCTTATCGGTGAAAACCTTCACGGGCACCATAAGGCGACATGAGTTGAGAGAAATGAGAGAGTATTATTAGTGAAAACCCCTCAAAGGGCACTATGAGGCAACAAGGAGTTAAAAAGGGGACGATCGAGATAAGGTTGACAGAAAGGATTCGTCAAGGCATCAAGCAGAACAAAGATGTTGATTCGGCAAAAGAGTTGGGTTACGGGGCCTTTTGAAATGCAAAGTAAGGCCATCAGAAAGTCTGATTGATATAAATAGACTGGGTTAGTTAATCCAGAATGCACGACATGATCATTAGGATCGGTTATACCGTTCAGATGAGTTCTTTTCCTTTTTTTCTTCTCCCCAGTTATGCAGAAATACTTTTTTTTTTCTATCTCTTGAAGTCATCATTTTTCATTACTTTTGTTTAAAGATTTTTCAATGGTAGTTTGTTTTTAAGAAGGATTTTCAGAGCCTACTACCAGTTTCCAATATGGTGCAAAGTTAAATTTGGATAAGACTGGCCGAAGATAAGCGTAATGGAACAAGAAAGATGTCGTTATAAGACCAGGAGGAATATCATCCCCAGCAAATGCTGATAGTGTGGTGGGGACGAGAAAGATGTAGTTGTAAGACCGAATGATGGATTGATCTCAGATTTTGGGAAAGTTTGGAGTAAAAGTGGAAAACAACAGTCGAGAAGTTGGTGAATAAAGAATCGCCAAGAAGCAGGAGTATCCCCGGTAGATTATTGACCAAGTTTCAAGATGGTCGGACAACGCGGATCATGGAAAAGAGGGAAAGGAAAAAACCATCCCCAGCAAGAGTGGCACGACCACTCACCATGTTTTGAACTAACAAAATTTTCTTTGATTTGAAGCAGGTAAGGGACATGTTGTTGATGACGGAAAGGCATGCCACAAGAAAGATTATCAAACTGGGGCAGAAAATTTTCTTTTATGTTTGAAAATCTTCTTGAAATCGGGTACCCATCGAAGGAACGAGGAAAGCCATTCCAGTTTTAATGGAAAGCGAGACAACAAGTTTCGAAGAAAGAAATTTCGGAGGAGGACAATACAAGCTCTGAGCGAAGTAGTCTTGGAAGAAGCAAGATGACACAAGTATTAAGGGAAGTGGTCTTTGAACCAAGGTTATCCCCAGAGGATGAAAGAAGGAAAATAATAAGTCTTAATGGAAGAAGATAATTCCCCCAACAGTGTTATCCCCAACAGTTTGCAGAAGACAACACAGGTTTTGAAGGAAGCAGTTCTGAAGAAAGATAATTCAAGTTAGAAGGAAAATGGTTCAAGAGGCATGAAGGAACAACGGCGATAGAATGCAGTTTAAGTTGAAGTCGGGAGCCCGCCCGTATAACAGAGGAATACATTTTAAGTTGAAGATCGAAGTCGGGAGCCCGCCCGTATAACAGAGGAATACATTTTAAGTTGAAGATCGAAGTCGGGAGCCCGCCCGTATAACAGAGGAAAACATTTTAAGTTGAAGATTGAAGCTGGAAGCCCGCCCGTATAATAGAGGAATACATTTAAAGTTGAAGATTGAAGTCGGGAGCCCGCCCGTATAACAGAGGAATACATTTTGAGTTGAAGATTGAGGTCGGGAGCCCGCCCGTATAACAGAGGAATGCATTTTAAGTTGAATATTAAAGTCGGGAGCCCGCCCGTATAACAGAGGAATACATTTCAAGTTGATGATTGAAGTCGGGAGCCCGCCCATATAACAGAGGAATACATTTCAAGTTAAATATTGAAGTCGAGAGCCCGCCCGTATAACAGAGGAATACATTTCAAGTTGAAGATTAAAGTCGGGAGCCCGCCCGTATAACAGAGGACTTCATTTCAAGTTGAAGATTGAAGTCGGGAGCCCGCCCGTATAACAGAGGAATACATTTCAAGTTGAAGATTGAAGTCGGGAGCCCGCCCGTATAACAGAGGAATACATTTCAAGTTAAAGATTAAAGTCGGGAGCCCGCCCGTATAACAGAGGAATACATTTCAAGTTGAAGATAGAAATCGGGAGCCCGCCCGTATAATAGAGGAATACATTCTAAGTTGAAGATTAAAGTCGGGAGCCCGCCCGTATAACAGAGGAATATATTTCAAGTTGAAGTCAGTAAAGCGGAGGATTACAACAAGATCCCCAGCATAAATCCAAAGTCAGAAATCGAAAGAAAGGCAAACAATGGCCAAGAGAAGGCAATTCAAGCTTCGAAAGGAAAATAATTCGAAGCTCACAAGAAAGAAACAAGCAGTCCAAACAAGACAACAAGAGACACAAGAGCAAGTTTAAGAGTTAGATAAGATTTCATAATTCTTAGGCTAGTCTACTCTAGTTTCTTATTTTCTATTTAGCACGGTGTAATAAGGAGGTTAGCAAGCAGTAGCAGCAGCAGCAACAACAGTAACAGTAAAACCACAGTCTCATGGTCGTCCCAGCTACCGAAACTTCCCGAACTACATTGACCTGATTGTTGTTTAGCCAAGGATATGTAGGACTCCTTTGAAGCAGAGGTTCAGTCAAAACTTTCAAAAAATGCTTCACCCGGAGTATTCCCACGGGCAAAAATCGCTCGTATCTGCTCACTTTGTCTTTGCACAAAAACTCTTCGTGTTTACGAGCAAAGAGGGGCAGCTGTGAGCACGTGATTTTTGCCTCACATGAATTACTCCCAAAGAAATCAAAACAAAAATTGTCGATTTTGTTGTGTGCATTTTTGTGAATTTCCATAGTATTTTATGTCGTCATTTGTTTGTGTCTGTACATGTTTATGTGTTTAAATTAATAGAAAATACAAAATATGTTGTAATTGTATTTTACAAATTAATATATATTTTTGAGTTAGTTAATAACTAAATATTTTAAAAATGAAAAGAAAATCATAAAAATATGTATTTTGCTTTTTTTTAGAGTTTAAAGTCAAATTGTGTAATTTCTCTTTTAAAAATTAGTATTTAATTGTGTATGATAATTATTAATTGGAACAAAGTAGTATTTTAAGTTGATTAGGATTTATAATTTAATTTAGGAGATATTAGTATTAATTTTTGAAATAATTAGAAAATAAAAGAAGGAAATAATTAAAAGAAAATCAAATTGGGCCAGAATCAGGAATTAACTTCCCAATCCAGGCCAAATTTGCACAAAAATACCCCAGCCCAGGCCCAATCAACGCCCCATCCGGTCAAGCTTTTCGACCAAACCAAACGACGTCATTTTTGTCACACTTGATCTGAACCGTCGATCTCATTAGATCGAACGGTTCAGTCCGTCTCCAGTATCAATGAAACGACGATGTTTCAAGTAGATCAATCTCAAACCTTGAATCATTTTTAATCGAACGGTCCAGTGAGATTCTTGCAACCCGACTCTAACCCATTCACAAACCGACCCAGTCTCCCACTTAAAGAAATGATGTCGTTTCTATTAAGTAATTAATCCAGGCCGTTGATCTTAATTGATCTAATGGTCTGGATTGAATCTCTCAACCCATATAAAACTAACCAAACAAACCCTACCCCCTCAGACCCCCCTCCTCTCTATCATCTCTAACCCTCAGAGACCAAAAATCCCTTCGCCTTCCTCCACCGTGCTCCACCCACCGAAAATCGCCTTACGGCGGTTTCGGTGGCCCAATGACCCCCAAATTTACACCACCCCTTCACCTCAACCTCCCTATCTTCATGCCACCCTCAGCTTCCCTCGAATCCTATCCCAACCCTTCGAATATTTGAAAAACCATACAGCTTTTCCGGCATCACCTCTGATGGCCACCAAATTTACACCCTAGATCCCCCTCCACCTCCTCTTCCCAAATACCAACTTCGTTTCCCTCGAATCACCCCAGAACTTGTCAAATATTGATTTAAGGCCAAGAACCCTAGCGCCGCCACAAAATTACCCGGTGGCGGCGCCATCTCCAATGAGTCCCAAACTAACACCCTATGACCTCCCTGAGCCCCTCACCCCTAATCCACCAATAGTTTCCCTCGAATCCCTCCAAAACTATTCGAATATTAGGTCAGAGTTCGAACCAAAAATTACAATCGGCGAGTTTTAAAGGTTTGGGGTTGGAATTAACTTCAGTTGTGTGTTCTCGATTGAGAACACACAATTGAAGTTTATTCCGGCCACAAATCCAGGGAATCATCGAGTTTAAGTCAAGAACATTGTCCGTTTAGTTTTGAGGTAAGTTCGATTTTATTTTTTCTGTTGTTTTTGATATTTATTTCCCTCTACCTCTTCTTCTTTTCTTCTACATTTGTTTTGATTGGTCCAATCTGATTGAAATTGCGATTAGCTTAGAATCCAGTTTCTTTGCTTTAGTTTAGTTTATTTATTCATATTTATCTCTGTTAATTTTAGTTTTCATGTTCAAATTATTTGGTTTTGTTTGTCTTGTTGTCTGATTTCTAGGTTTAGGTTAGTTAGCTTCTGTGTTAATTGTTAAATATCTAGTTGAACTAGGAATCAGGATTTCAGTAGTTAATTTAGACTTAAGGATTTGAGTCAAAGTTCGGGTTTAAACTGTGATTTAAATATGATGAATCCTTGAATATTTGTTCTGATATAAAACTGGCCTTCAATAGGTTCTGATATGAATTGAACTTGAGTTTAAATTTAGCCTTAGTTAATTAGTGGTTAGATTTCTTGATTAGGTAAATTGGTTATAGCTGATGGGCAGTAAATCAGGGGTAGTTCGAGGGGGTATTTTGGGGAATTAAATTACTTGAATAATTGATTAAGGACTGCTGAATAATTAAAATATGTTAGTAGACTGATTTGAGACAGTTTTAAGTGAAAATTACAATGATCTTAGTTTTTAGGGCTGAAATGGGCACTATTAAATTAATTAATAAGCACTAAGTGAGTAGAGATTGAGTGTTTAATTTTAAATTAAAAGGGTTAGGGGTTAGTGGTAAAGGCACTCACTGGTTGCCTATTTAAAGGGCTGGAAATCAGAATAAAGGGGGAGACCAAAAAAAGACACACATACAGACACAATTAAAACACTGATAAGACACTCTAAAAATTTGAGAGAGAAATACACACATAGAGAAGAAGACATTCTGAAAACATTGAGAGATATAGAGAAGCCTGAAGTTAAAAGGGCAGATATTCACAGGGACAAGAGAGATTTTTTTTCCTGTCATACACATACAGAGATACACATTGAAAACACTTTAAAAATCAGACAGTTTTTTTAAAGAGGGAAATCCAGGCACAAATAGAGAAAAACACTATGAAAATATAAGAATCAGGAGATACAATTTTCAAAAGATACAAAAGACTACAAACTCCTCACTTTTTTATTTTTTGATTTTTTTATTCTCAAATTGGCTGAAGCAAATCTCTTAATCATTGAGGAGCCTATTTTCTTTTTGAAAATTTTGGGTTGAATTCTATAATAGAGTTACTGTTCCATTGGTTTATGGGTTGATTTCATTCGGATTTCGAGTTGAATCTGGGTTGTTCTTTTGTTGTTGCTGATTTTTGCGCTTAATATTGTTGATCCCTCAATCTTCTCCTTGCCTTTTCAATTCCAGGTATGCATCTATGAAATTTCAAGCAATGTAAATCTGCAAATTGGATATCGAAGTGGAATAAAATGTGTTGATGCTTAGTATCAAGTTGCCGGTTCCTAATTAGTTATAGTCTGTTTCTTTTTCCTTCTGATCCATGATGTCCTTCTAAAGCAGTATGCATTTATCCTAGGGTGTGGCCTTGTTTTAGCTAAGTAGTAGATGTGTCTCTAACCTAGCTCACCGTCTCATTTACTTTCTTTATTCGTAGTTTTTTTTAAGGATAGGATCAGAATTGTGTCAATATGAGAGATTCAAAGTTTACCTGAATCATTAACTATGTATTAGGAAAGGATATCTCATCTTGCTGTAGCGTCCTTTGGATCTGGTATGCAGAATGAGTAGGTATTTGTTTGAAGTGTGATTTGATGCATTGATTTCAAGAGGTGTTTAACGTAGTGGTGCCCTGTTAACACTAGAATTTTAGAATATGTTCAAGGGGTTGTGGTGTAATCGTATGTTCAAATCAAATTTGTAAACATGTGAGTTTGTTTGTTAGTGCATGTTATTTGAGTTAGATCTATTGAGTTGGAAACAAATGTCCATTGAATAGATAGTCTGATGACTAAGTGAATTTTATCTTATGATAACGTGCAGCTTAGTTTCTTAAGAGGAATAGATAGTCTGTCGCTATTTGAGCAAATTTCACTGATCAACTCAAAGGCTTGTAAGGTATTCAATTGGGAGGCCCAATTAGCTGGGCCGACTTCGAATGCAATTCGTTCGTCGTAATTAGACTGCCAGACAGGGTTTCATTTGGAGCCCGGTCGTTACATGGGTTGATTCAATTAAAATGGACGGCGTAGAGGTGCTCTTGCCTGACCCGTTTAAAATTTATAATATAGATACAATAAACAACCAATCTCCGTAGCAAACCTTTAAGGCCGTTTAAAATACAATTGTGGTTGCGTATACGTTCGCGTAACATGACCATAATTTTAAAATTAATTCGGAGTATGCGTTCGCACAACTTCCCTCAATTTTTTTAAATAATAAAATAAATTACAAGCTTTTAATTATTTTAGTTTATTAAATCGCGTAGGCTATCTTTAATTACCTTTATAAAATATTTAGAAAATCGGGTAAGCCATTTAGCAAATTTTGATGGTTTCTCGCAAAGTTAATAATGCGTTAGTTGCTTTAGGCGCGTGTTAATAATCTCACTTTCTTAAACTCGGGTGCACATTTATGTGACCCAAATCCAAAACCCAATGGAGTCGAAATATGTCAATAACCACGGGTACATTGATGTGATGTGGTTTGAGATGTGTTTTCACGATGTTGCAATTCTTATAAAAATAATAATGATCAAAAGCAGTTAAAAGGTAAAAATTCACATAGGTTTGAACATGTACTAAAATCAGATAATTAAGCCGAATATAACAGTTAAGCAACTGTGCTAGAACCACGGAACTCGGGAATGCCTAACACCTTCTCCCGGGTTAACAGAATTCCTTATCCGGATTTCTGATTCGTAGACTGTAATATAGAGTCAATTTTTTCCTCGATTCGGGATTCAAACCGGTGACTTGGGACACCATAAATCTCTCAAGTGGCGACTCCAACTCTTAATAATAAATCCGTTTCAATTGTCCTTTAATTGGAAAAACTCCCTTTATTATATCTCTTTACGGGAGTGTAGTAGCGTAAAAAGGAGGTGTGATATAGAGCATCCCTTAGAAATTGATTGTTGTCCATGCTGAGATCTTGTTTCCACCATAGCAGTAGTGTTCTTGTTGGCAGGTGTTCCACCTACTTCAAAACTAGTTGCTTGTACCAGTTATTCGACATAGTCCGCAGCTTTGATGTTACCAGATTGTGCAGCTACTGCTGCAATTTTTTTCCTATTGGCTCGATCACCAATAGGAATATCACGTGGTAGCTTACATCGTTCCTTCTTAACAGTTGAACCATCACCTACATCTGCCAAACTATTTTGCCCAGACTCCTTTTGCCTTGCATTTCCATCATAACCAATCTGAATCCCAGATGTCCCAGCGACATGCTGCAATTGCCCAATTGGTCGATCTACAGTACTAGTCACTGCAGCAGCACTTTTCCAAACACCAGTATTGGATTGCAAAACTCCATCTGAATTTGCCATAGCCTCCAACTTACAAAATTGTTCAGTTGAAGCATTTCTTGGTCGACAACCTCCTGCAACTATTTGCATGATATCCGTTGTCATTGCCTTAGCAGCTGCAGTCTCTAAACCAGTAGTAGTCGCATCCAAACTAGAATTAATAGGTCTATCACCAACTGTCACACCAGCTATTGCCTCTTCCCCTGTACTAATTGTATCATTCACACCATATTTATTCCCAGTAGTAGAAGCATTCAAACGTGCATTCCCAACCTGTGGAACACCATCCATAGGCTGTACCAGCTCGTTTGGCGTAAAAGCTCGATCAGCAGAAGCCTCCAAAGCTCCAGCAGTAGCTACATACATCCTTGCATAAACTGTGGCAGCAGAGATATCTTTCAATCTCCTATCATCTCCATCTTGTTTTTTCTTGATCTGCTCTGCTTCTACACCCTCGAGCCTTTGTCCAGCTTCATATTTTCTTGGAGCAACATGAGAGCCACCAAAGTTAACATTCCCAATAGATTCTTTCAACACAATTTTATCATGAGCCACAAGGCCTTCCTTAGAAACCTTAGCTCCACCTAGATCACCTGGTACAACTTCATCCAGTGCATCAGCAGCCTTAATAGGCTCCAATCGTTGCTTCTTTGCATTCAAAAAATCCCTAGCATCACCTTGTAATTTTTCACCATGTTGAAAATCTTCCTCAACCATGTCGTTAACACGTTGGGGTGCTGCTATTGTTTTTCTTTAGAAACGACGACACTCCATCTCCTCATGACCTTGATATTTACAATTGCAGCAGTATGACGACAAATTATCATAAATAATTTCCTGGAATTCCTCTACTATCTTACCAATTGTAGAATCAATATATTGAAGTCGCACCTTCTCGAGAAGTTTGTCCAATAAATCCAGAATCACCCTCACTCTTGTTGTGCTTGGACGAGATCTTATTTGAGTTGCCTTATCAATGGCAATGGGTTTCTCCACAGCCGACGCAATCGATAATAAAGCCTTCTTCGCAAAAAACTCTAGTGACAGGTTTGGCAGTGAAATCCAAACCACTGCCTTGGTTGTTTCTTCGTTTGGATTAAATCCAATGGACCATGGAAACACCCTAACCTGATGCTCCTTCCCTTTGTGCGTATAATATGTGACTGATCTTGCCAAGCCACTGACAAAATCATCATATTGATCAACTCTTAGCAACAGTTGTCTAGGAGCAAGTAATCCAATCAAACATTGCCCTTTAATACCAAAACATTTTGGCAGTAGAGTTCTTAATGTTGCTAAATCTGGAGCGCCCATTGAAAGCTTCACAACAATGGCTTGATGAAGACCTTCTTCCTTTGCAAATTCTTGTCATTCATCAATAGTAAACTGAAGAGTTGGAATTCCATGAATAATTTCGACTGGTTTTAGGTTTGTTTTGGAGAAAGATGAATCTGTTGGATTTGTATTTAAGAGTTTAGCATAGGAAATTGATTGGCCAAGGTTTATGGACGATTCCTTAGGATTTGAGGCAGCCTCTCCCACAGCCAAAGGCTGGGGAGAGATCAACGCAGCCATGGCTGCTAAGTTTCAATTCTTCATAAAATCGATCTGATGAAGAACATAATTTATGTAATTCTAGATGCTACAGTGCACGCGAAAAAAGAAATTAAGATCTAGAATAATTCGCTATGATTTTGGCTATGAAACCAACTGGGGATTGTGCATGAATATTTTGATACTAAGTTTGCGAAAATCTACCGCCGGATTCTGGTGTTATGGCCGATGAATAGTAACAGAATTACTATTCACCAATTTGAGTTTATTGCGATAAAAAAAGAAGACTTTTTCGTGGCTATTTGGCTAATTAACTTTGGGGTAGGAAGACTAAATCAAAATCTTTTTTCCATTTTCTTTTTCTTTGATTTAAAAATTTAAAAAAATCCTAAATCTATCTAATTTGTAAAAATTAAAATTATTTATCTATTAAAACAACTAATTAACTTAAAACTAAATAAAAATATTACTTTCTAAAGATTAAAAGCTAAATATGTAAAAAAAAATGACTATTTTTGTAATTTTTCTTAATAAAATTAATTCCTACATGCAAATTGAACCTAAGATGACATGAAATTAAAATGTGACAATTTATTTTATGATTTTTCTATGATTTTAAAAAATATTAAAAATGTATGAAATGTAATTAAACAAAAGAAAAACTTCTAAAATCCCTTAAAAATTATTTTTGGTTTATTTTTAGGATTTATTTTCATTTAGGGTGAAAATTAAGTGCTCAGAGCTGCCTCTCTTTGCTCGGAAACATGAAGATTTTTCGGGCAAAGATAAAGTGAGCAATTACGAGCAATTTTTGCTCGTTTGAAATTCCATGGGAAGAATTTTTTTTTTTGAAAACGTCTGACTGAACCTTGCTTCGTAGGTTGCCTACATATTCTTGGCTATAAAGGAATCATGTCGGTGTAGTTCTGAAAGTTTTCGTAGCTGGGACTACGGAGAAACTGTGATTTCACTGTTGTTGTTGTTGTTTCTTCTTGCTGAGCTCCTTATTAAACCAAAATGAAAAATAAAAATCTAAACTAGCTAAGCCTATCAACTACGAGTTACAAGATTTCTATCTATAAACCTTCTAGAGCTTGATCTTGAGCCTTGGATGGTTCTTCCTGCAGACTCTAATCTGAATCTTGATGCTCGTTAGCTGCAACCGCTGGTTCATTCTTCTTCAGCTTTTTGGATCAAGGCGGGACATGCAAAGCTTGTGACTTCAATCATATGTTGAGCAGTCTCCATCTTTTCTCAGCTTCTACACTTAGATTCAACTTCTTTTCTTGTTCTTATTTTCTTTTATTTGGGTTGGGATTTCTTCTATTGGTCATCTCAAACCTTGTGCCTTACGGAAAAAACCTGCTGAGGCACCAAAGCAAACAAACGAACGAAATTTTTCTGCCCAGTTTTTACTAGGAAAATTTCGTGAGTTATTGTAATAAAATCTAAACTATTTCTTTATTGAAAGATATTAAAATCAAAATTGTGTATCCCTGAGAAAAAGAGATTAGGGAGTGGAGACCCTATATCTAAATAAAATGGGGATCGAAGGCCCCAAGTTGGGAAGATTACCAGGTTATGCTAGAAAAATATCTGGGTTATGCCGGAAAGCTCCTCGAGTTATGCCGGGGATGGTCATCGGTTTATGCTGGAAAAAGTTCCTCAGCTTATGTCGGGGAGGTCCACGGGTTATGCCAAGAAATTCATCGGCTTATGCCGGTAAAAGGTCCTCGGGTTATGCCGGAGAGGTCTACGGGTTATGCCGGGAAAGTCATCGGGTTATGCCGAAAAAGGTCCTCGGGTTATGCCGGGGAGGTCCACGGGTTATGCCGGGAAAGTCATCGGGTTATGCCGGGGAGGTCCACGGGTTATGTCGTGAAAGTTATCGGGTTATGCCGAAAAAATGTCATCGAGTTATGCCGGGGAGGTCCACGAGTTATGCTGGGGAGGTCCACGGGTTATGCCGGTAAAAGGTCCTCGGGTTATGCCAGAAAAGGTCCTCGGATTATGCCGGGGAGGTCCACAGGTTATGCTAGGAAAGTCATCAGGTTATGCCGTAAAAAGTTCCTCGGGTTATGTCGGGGAGGTCCACGGGTTATGTCGGGAAAGTCATCGAGTTATGCGGGGAAAAGGTCCTTGCGTTATGCCGGAAAGGTCCACGAGTTATGCCGGAAAAGGAAAAGGTCCTTGGGTTATGCCGGGAAGGTCCACGGGTTATGCCGGGAAAGCTATCGGGTTATGGCAGAAGAGAAAAAGGTCCTCGGGTTATGCCATAGAGGTCCACGAGTTATGCCGGGGAAGGTCATCAGGTTATGTCAGAAAAGAAAAAGGTCCTCGGGTTATGCCGGGGAGGTCCACAGGTTATGCCGGGGAAAGTCATTGGGTTATGCCTAAAAAGGTCCTCGGGTTATATCGGGGAGAGTCATCAGGTTATGCCAGAAAAGAAAAAGGTCCTCGGGTTATTCCGGAGAGGTCCACGGGTTATGCCGGGAAAGTCATCGGGTTATGCCGGAAAAGAAAAAAGTCCTCGGGTTATGTCGAAAAGGTCCACGGGTTATATCGGGGAAGTTCATCGGGTAACGCCGGAAAAGGTCCTCGGGTTATGCTGGGGATCAACTAGGGAGTGAGATCCTATACTGGAAAAGATTACCAGGTTATGTTGGAAACTGGGAATGAGACCCTATGTTGGAAAAATATACCTAGAGATTGGGGACCCTAGTCTACCTTGATTTTGAATTTTTCTTCTTCTTCATCTTTTTTTTTTTCATTTTCATCATTTTTCTTTTTTTCTTTCCATAGTATTATTCTTTTTTTTTATTTCATAAAATGAGTACATGCGAGAAAGAATTTTGGAGGGGACTTCCCCTTTTGGATTTTTGCTGCAAAGTTGCTTCTAGCCCCTGCGCAATTTTCTTTTGTTGCACCTGCTTCTTGCAAGGTTGCTTTTGGATTGCACCCGTTTCTTGTTTTCAAACAAAGGACAGTTGTTAGTTTGAAATGGTGGTTGGTTTTGTGGCCTTGAGCATTCCAGTCACTTGATCTCGGCCCTTTCAACTGCAACTGGTTGTTTCCTGAATACCGATTGCATTTCAGACCCCGGAGGACCTCTGGCTTTTCCAGACTTTGCCATGACGATTGGTTGGTGGGACTCCCTTTTCAACTTTATTTTGCTTCTGTAGGTCTTTCACTTCATGACTCTCTCTCTTTTTTTTGTCAATCAAATTTTGTTTTTTCAACTTCGGAACATTGGGGAACTTTTTGGCTCCTCAAACCTGCTGCAACACCTAGTCGTGTGTGACTTAACCTTTTCCAACTTTATTTTGACTTCGTAGGCCTTTCATTTCTGGCTTCTATCTTCCAACTTTATTTCAGAGCATTTGGGGTACATTGGCCTTTCAAACCTTTGTCGAGATAGTTAGCTACGTGGGACTCAACCTTTTTAACTTCATTTTGCCTTTGTGGGCATTTGACTTTGATTTCCTTTCTTTTCAGGAGTTTTCAATTTCAAAACATCGGCCGCCATGGCCGATCGAGGTTGACTTGATGCCATCGACGAGACTGGGTACATTTCTGCATATTAGATTGTGTCAAATGAGAACCCTATAAATCAGTCTTACCATCCTTTCTTTGTCCTAGTTTCGAAACAGAGTTAGACCGAAAGGGATTCAAAGAAAACAAATAATGGAATGGAGAATGAGTTTAAAAGAAGAACTATCCCTTTTGGGGAAAGGAAAGAAGGACTTATCTAGAGTACATGCGGACTTCAATGAATATGACATGTCTTTTGGACTGGATGCCTGATATGTGTAAACCATCCGACTCTCAGAAATTTATCACAGCTTTTGCCTCAAAATCGAGAAACCTTGTCAGGACTCTGTCGATGCCGATGGCTGTGACGATCCTCTTTTTGATCAGGGGTGCCCTTTGCGAGTTTTCAGGAGCTGACCTCTCTCATTTCTCTTCTCACAATCTCCGTGTAGTGCTCTTGCGAGTTTTCACGCGATAAGACTCTCTCATTTTATTGTTCTCGTTTGGTAGTATCAGATCCAAGTAACTGTAACCTCCAATTTTGAACATCTTTACTAATTGATTGAAAGGACTAGAACAAGATTTGGGGTAAAAAGAATTTGGATTGAATTACAACTTTGGAACCTTTCAGGTGAACCACTGCCGAATCATTATAACTTCTGCCCTAGTTTCACTTTTGGAGGAATTTGAATTTTTATTTTGGTGTGACTGAACCCCAGAGAGAGGTTGCCTACGTATCCTTTCGGAATCATGTCGAACATAATTCAGGGAAACTTTATTTTTGATTTTCTTTTGTTTTCTGTTTTGTTTTGTTATCCCTTTCTTTTTCATTTCCTTTCCTTTTCCACTTCTTTTTATTTTATTTTATTTGTCTTTTTTTTTGTATTTTTCTTTTCCTTCTCTTTTTTTATTTTTGTATCTTTCTTTTCTTTTCTTTCAATCAATTATTTTTTCAGTAACACTTTCAAGTTTAAAATAGGGTAATCAAAGAAGAGTAACCGACTCAAAGGGTTTGCAAATGGTTGGTATTTGGATAGTGAGAAAGAAAGCCTTCTTCATCCCAACCGGAGAACATTAATGCTATATAGAGGATCTAACATAGTACCTTTTGACTGCATCTTCATTGATAGTTGTTTCAGGGATATTTCCTTTGATGTGTCCCAAGTACAACGCACTCTTTTGGCAGTACTCTTGTTGCGATATATGGACCTTTCCAATATGGAACCAAATTTCCTTCAGCTGTTCCAACTTTTTGTTTTATTTCCTTAAACTTATCTTCATTGTGATCTAATTCATGATTCATCATTTCGAGGTCTGACAGCGTTTTAGGATTTGGGCATGAAGTCCGCAAGCATGTCATGTTATTGAAATCTTCATTTAACAAAACTAAAAATGGACTAAGAAAAAGGACAAGATTAAGAAAATAGACATTCCTAAACGATAAAATATTAATTTCATTTGATTTTTTTTAATTTTTTGGATTTTTTTTCATTTTTTGAAGATAGAAGATTTTGCATCGGAAAGTAAGATAATAAAGTAAAACATCCGGATCACACCGTGAGATAATTCGGACACAGAAAGGATAGGAAGACTGGCTACCGAGACTCCCGTCTGATGGGGAACTTTCAGGCTTGGCAACTATTTTTTGGCTTTTCTTCTATCTCGGCAATGGCTGCAATGGCCTTCAGTGCCGGATCAAGTTCCTCTTCTTCACAAAATCATTCTGACTATTGGCCCGATGTTGTGGGTAGGCAATAGATTGTTCATTGCATCAAGAGTTTCTTCATCCTGAAAAATAATTCTTTCAGCTTTAATCAAATCTTTAACTGCCCTTTTGAGGGTCACAATCCTCTGTACTGTGTCTCACTGCTCCAGAGTGGTATTCACATCTAGCATCAGCTCGGTGCGTTGAGGACTTGGGGTTCGGCCGGTTTGGGGCCACTGGCTGCAATAGATTTAGCCTGACTAGCGTTTGGAACAAGGTTGAATACGATTCACCAATAGGGGTGAACTGATTCTTTCTGAAAGACTCTCTTGGGAGAGGATTGTATTGGAGATCATTTTGTTGAGGATTGTATGGAGCTTGGTAAGGATGGGCATTTATGCGGGGTGGAGCTCGATTTTGTGTATAATGTTGTGGCCGTGTGCAAGGTTGCACATTCATCACCGCATAGGGAGGTGGTTCCACGACATAAACAGCATCCTCCTGAAGGGGATAATAGTGTGGTAGGACCATAGGAGGCACATACAATTGGCTGAATGACCTGCGGGCCCCCCTCGAGCTTGAAAACAACATGGCTCCCTCTTCACTCCCATTTATGTTCATCAAACTGTCCAAACCATTCTGAGCAGCTTGTTATGTGGCTTTAAAAGCAGCATGACTCTAGATTCGCCCTGTTTTTAAACCGTTTTCAACCATTTCCCAAATTTTGATAGCCTCAGCGGACGGCTTACCCATACATCATGTTCTAGAAGTAGTCCGCTCTTGGGCCTGTAAAAAGACTATGACCATTTCAATTTCATCCATTGGAGGCTTTACCCTGGCAGCTTTCTCAAGCCATTTGACGGCATATTTGCGGAAGCTTTCCGCAGTTTTCTTTTTGCAGTTGGACAAAGAATTTCTATCCAGATCTATGTCCACATTGTACTGGAACTGTCTGACAAAATCCCGGGCTAGGTCATCCCATATGTGCCAATGGGAGATGTCTTGGTCCATATACCACTATGATGCAATTCTTGTTAAGCTCTCTCCGAAATAGGTCATCAAAAGTTCTTCTTTTCCGCCCGCCCCTCTTAGCTGGTTGCAATATCTTTTCAAATGGGCGATCGGGTCTCCATGCCCGTCGTACTTTTTAAATTTTTGCATCTTGAAGGCAGCAGGCAAGCGGACATGGGGAAACATACAGAAGTCAGAGTATGAGATACTCTTTTGGCCACTCAGACCTTGCATGTTTCTCAGGCTTTGTTCCAAACTCTTCATCTTCCGAGCCATTTCCTCTTGCTCAGGATTTTTAACAACCTTTTCTTGCTCCACCGAGAGATCATATTGTGGAGGTTGAGTGAAAGAGTATGGGGTCATATATGCTATTTCTGACTGAAGTTGTGGATCCTGAAAAGTGAACATTGGAGGCTCAACATACGATCGAGGTAAAGTTGGTTGTGCTCTGATGCAGACTGGTGTTGTAGAGAACAACATTGGTGGTGCCCAGGAAACTAACGCCTGGGGGCGAACCCCAGAAGGCATGCCAGGAACATTGGACAGCATTAGAAGGTGCCCGCATGGGTTGAGCGGGTTGGGCACAAGGGCGTTGGTAACCTCACCTGACCTAGGGATCAACTCAGGGAACCCAGGGATTGCACTTGGCGGTTCCCTACCATTAACCAGGCATTCCACATTTCCAATATACAGAGACGCAACATCTTATTCTTTTCAGCAGCTGCTGATTCTAGCTGCAGAATAGCTGATGCCGGGCTGTCCTCAGGGCCGATGATTGGTAGATTGCTTGCGGAGGCCATCAGTGCCTTTGGATCTTGTGAAGGAGGGGAGGCTAGACTACCAACAAAATCAACCACCAAAACCTTGTTAGTTTGCACACCCAACAACCTTGTTAGATTTGAGATTTAACATATAGGAAATCGCACGTTGGGATGCAATGCACCTAACAATTAAATGCTTCTACCGTGTATTTGAACGGTTGCATGTTTCATCCCGGCCTTAACTAACTTTTTCAGTATGTACTTCTTTTCTTTTGTTTCTGCCTCTCTATGATCATTCTTGGCTTTTTTTTTTTAATTTCGTTTCTATCGCTCTTTATTTTTGGCACTCCCTTATTTTTTATTTTTTTTTGTCAATCTTTTTTTTGTCACTCTCTTTGTTTCACTTTTTCTTTCTTATTTACTCTAACTTTTTTTTCTTGTATTTTTTGGGTTTATTTTTTCACTCAATTTATTTTATAGTTGTGACCGAATCCGACGGGGATTGCCTACATATCATGACGCCGCATTAATCAGATCTTGCGTAGTTCGGGAAGATCGAGAATAGAGTAAAATAAACTAACTCTTTTTTTTTTTAATTTTTTATAAAACTCAAACCATGAAATCTTTAAGAAGAAGAGAAACATATTTTTTTGATTTTTTTTTGGAATTTTTGAAAGAAATGCTTTAAAAGAAGAAAGAAAATATTTTTTTTGAATTTTTGAATTTTTTTAATTTTTGAAAGAAAGACTTGTAAAAATTCATTTGCTTTTGATTTGAACTTTCGTAATTTCAAGAGTAAAAGGATTTTTTTTTTGAATTTTTATTTGTTTTCTCTTTTTCTAAAGAAGAAAGAAACTTTATTTTTTGAATTTTGGATGTTGCCTCTTATTTTCGAAATATGGGCCTTTAAGAAAATATTTTGGATTTTTGAGTTTTTCTTTTTTGTTTTGTTTTTAATTTACAAAAGCATTTCTAAAAAAAATGAAAATATTTTGGACTTTAATTTTTCACTTTTTTTTTTACATTTACGAAAGAAAGACTTTTAAACAAGGAAAAAAAAATTTTAATTTTTGGGAAAAATACTTCAAAATAAAGAAAACCCGTGTATTGGATTTTGATTTTTTATTGATTTTTCCTTTTATTTTATTTTTCCGTATGAAAGACATCAGAAAGAATGAAACTATTTTTTAAGTTTAATTTTTCTTTTGAATTTTCTAAGAAAATGCTTCTAAGGAAGGAATTAAAGGAAATTGTTATTGGATTTTTAAAAAAAAATAATAGGCCGGAACCGATGAGGTTTCCCTACGTATCTCACATCCGGTGAGAATCAGACCCGCGTAGTTCGGTCAGTTTTGATGGAACATGGAAACATGGCACTTGAAAATTTTGGCTCGTTTTGAAATGACTTTTATTTTTTTTTTCCTTCAGAATTTCGAAAGAGTTTCAGAATTTTCAAATACCTACCTCACTCTTATTTTTTTTTCTCTTTCCCTATTCTAGAAGACGGTCAACATGCACGCCGAATCAAACAAATGCGCAAGTAGCACATAAGATGCATCAGGATGGTCTTTTAATTTTGGGTACACCTGTCCTAGACGGACCCAACTCCTATGTTGAGCCCCCAAGGTCAAGTGCACGTGATGCATATAAACGCCCCAACTACGGATCCGGCATGAGGTTACGTTATTCTAAGTTTAAACTTGGGGTTGTGTTCTAGACTTGGCTTACCCGAGCGAACAACTCGAGCCGAAGACGGGGCAACGCACCGGGAGCACGAAAGTCTACCTGGCCTTATTGCTGGCCCAGCCTTGTTCTATTTTGGTATAACTTCTAACAGAAAAAATGGGTCACACGAACGTGTGCACAGTTTTTTAGAAGACTCAGAAGGGAGGCATAGGGAGACAGTTTAATACAATTCAAGTATTATCAAAGCGGTAAATAAACGGCAATTAGCCCATTAGATACCCAAAATATAGAAATATCAACAATAAATAAAGGCAAATAAAAATCACATTAACAACCTCGAATTCTTGAACCCTGAACCAGAAGTTCTGGGTTCTTATCCCCAGTAGAGTCGTCAGAGCTGTCATACCTCCTTTTTACCACCCGAGAGGGGATATAAGGGAGTTTTTCCAATTAAAGTAACATTAATCGAAATGGAATTATTTAATTTAATTTTTCAAAGTCGTCACTTGAAAAAATTTATTTGGTGTACCAAGTCACCGGTTTATTTTAAAATCTCAAATCGAGAATTTTTTCGACTTTATTTAAAAGTCTGTGAACCAGATATTCTAAATAAGGAATTTTGTTAACCCGGTAGAAAGTGTTAGGTATTCCCAAGTTCTGTGGTTCTAGCACGGTCGCTTAGCGATTTATACTTGGCTTAAATTGTTTAACTACTCATTTTTAGGACCTATGTGCATTTGTCCCTATAACCGCTTTTAGTTGCTTAATTATTCGTAATTAAAGAATTGAATCACGCGTAGGTGTACTCATTTCGTTTGGCGCGTCAAAAATCCTATCACGCATACATGTCCACAGTTAATCATGCTTTATTAATTATTAAGAAAATTTGGCCGAAGTTGCGCGAACGCATACATCGATTTATTTATTTTTAAAAAAATCATAATTATGTCAGGCGAACATGTACACAATGTTGATACCTAATTTTTTTCTATCTATTTTTATACTCAAAATATTCTCTAAATATCATGTACATGCATATATAAGTATGCCCAAGAATATTTGACATTTTTTCTAATTTTTAAAGCTTTTAGAATCATTTTATTATTTGTTTTAACAGTACAAAATCCAATAATTATTTCCAAAGCTATCATTTGGTGAGTAATTTATTTCCATCCTCATATTTACATCACAATATAATTAAGGTAATGTTTGCATATTTTTTATAAATCTATTTGATATTTTAAGCTAAAATTACAATTACAACCTATATTGCGATTAATAGCATCTTACAATTATAAAATTACTCCCAGTATTTTTACATTAATATTTATATATTATTAATCAATTTAGTGCTTTTAATTTGTTTTAAAAATTATTTTAACTATTTGAATTAAATTAAAAGGGGAAAATTGGCTATTTAACGTATAACCCAATTACATTTCAATTATAGCCAAATCAAACCCCCTAATTGACCCAACTCCAAGCCCAATTCTGAACCAGTCCGACCCAACCCCTAACCCATTTAAATCATCCGACCCAAGCCCCATTTGATCTGAACCGTAGATCTTTGAGATCAACGGCCCCAATTCGCCCTTCCTTAATTAAACCTAATGACTAACCCTAATTCCCTCATTTCATTTCAGTAGACGCCTCTGAATACCCTCCCCCTCTCAAACTCTTTCGAATGTTCTTGAAACCCTAAATACCTTCCCTCCTATTTTCGACCTCTAACTCATCGAAATCCATGGCCTCTCAGGCCGTGGATGATCTATGCTCATCTCCCATCGCTCCTGTGTGCCTGGTACTCGAAGGTTTGAGGCTAGACCTCAAAGGTCTCCACCCAGACCTTCGCCGACTAAAGGTTTCCGGCCATCTCGGCCTTTCCCCGGCACATCTTATCCTCGTGAGCCTATTTCCAGTCTCATCCGACTTAGATCAAATATTTTCGAAACCTTTCTCATTCTAGGGTTCATCTGAAACCCTAACTATCGAGGTTCTTCTCCGATTATCTCCAGATCTGTGTCTATTCATGCTTTATCTTGAGTTTTTAGGAGGTTTCCCCAACTTTTCTTTTTAAAAATCTTACTTTCAAAGTCACCTCTTTCTGATTTAGGGTTTTCTGAAAAATGCTTCAGAGTTATCCGACTTTCCTGCTTCCTTTCTTGTGTATGTTTTATGTTCTTATATTTTTTTTACATATATGTTCTTCTACTATGTTTTCTGTATTTTGTTCTTCTTTCTACTATGTTTTCATATGTTATTTTTCTATGCCATGTTTCTATGCTATGTCTCACATGATATGTTCTGCTACTTGCCTTCTACTATGACTTGTTATGATTCGTCTACTGCATTTTTCAACCATGTTCATTAAGTGTTCTTGCTATGCCGGCATAAACATATTTTCCTCTACTATCTCTCCTACTCTCACTGTGATTCGAATTAATTCCTTTACTCTATTACATTGAACTTTCTACTGTATCTGCTTGGTTCTCTTCTTTGCATTTGGTTCAAGTTGAAAACCCTAGGATTTGGGGTTTTTGAAGAGTGTGGTCTTGTGTGTTTGGACTAGGGTTCAATTTGAGCCCTGGACTCTCTCAAACTCACTCTGGATCCATGTAATAAGGTTGAATCCTTTTGTGTATGAATCCTTCTGATTAAGCACAACAATCCCTTATATGTGTGTTGAAATTTTTCTTCGAAAGGTTTTCCAACTTGTGTCCGAATCAGAATCCTTTTTTCGGGGCGTTAATTGATTGCTGCTCTTCTCAAGTAAAGCCTCCCTTTACCTTTTTCTGAGTTGGTTCATTCATACAAAATTTTCAACTCTTGATTGCTTGGCTGTCAATTGATTTACTTTCATTAATTTGCATGACCGTGTACTGTCAAAACCCTTTCCTTAAATAACTATTATGTATTTACCCTTGTTGCACTACTTTGAAAAGTGTTTAATTAACTCCTTTCCTTATTTACCTTACCCATTTGAAATCAGAATCCCTTAATTAAAGGGAAACCTTGTGTGATTGATTTTCAAACTATTTTCTTACCTATTTCTGCTTCTTTTCTGCGCTATAAATACATGACACATTTTTAAACAGACACGATTAAATATACAAAAATCACAACACTCTTCTAAACCTATACTCTTGCTTCTTGATTGCACTTTGGTTTTCACAAGTCTACTATTTCTCCCTACTTGCTTCTTTGAACTGGTATGCTCTAAAATTAATTTCAGTATCTCTCTAATGTGTTTACTTATAGTCCTTGCGTCCATGACTGCCTTCAATTCTCTACAAAGTCAATTTTAAAGTGCTTTGTGCTTTGCCTGTTCTTTCTTTGTTTCTTGCTGCTAGTATAAACAATTGCTCCCATACCCCTATCCCCTATGTGTGTTGAGTTAAGGTATGGCCTGGCAGCATCCCAATTGCTGTCCAGGGCTAAACCTGGCCTTCAATAATGTCTTAACTCCCAATTCTAAGGCTAACAGGCTGATCAGGGGTGTGCCAGCAGCCCAGTTGCTGGGCATGACCACCAGCCTGCCCTGGCTCCCCCCTAATTCCCTTTCATTGCACTTACACTTACTCCTAGTCTCTAAGTCCAGCCCCCCGTCTTATGAGCCTTGCCTTGGGGACCTTGAGTTTCACTCCGAACTTGGACATTTGAGGGCTGGCCCTTCCACACTGCACTATAATCTAGTTCTGCAATGATATTTGGGGTGTAAGCATTGCCTGGAACTCATGGAGTTACTTGAAACTTTGACACATCCCAAATAAGAGAAAGTATTTAAAAATCCGATCCTGGAAGTTGGTTTTTCTCATATTATTAGACTTTGGGTCTGGATTAGGCGGATTAGAGGTATATGTAATCACTGATGTAATTTTTTTTCTTCTAATTCATTTGGTCTAAACTATGTAATAACTACTAGGGTATAGTGAAAGAGGGATGGGATTGAATCCATGCCAAAGGGGTAGATACCATGTCTATAGGATATTTACTATTTCAAGTTCTGCATTTTCACATAGAAATCATGTTTATAGGTTATCACTTTTAAATTCCGCATTTTCACATAGATACCATGCTCATAGGCTTTTCTGCGTTTCATAATAATACCATGTCAATAAATCGAAAATGAAACTCTGCATATTGTATAGATAATATGCCTATAGGACTTCCTACATTTTGCATGTTCATCTGTCACTAGGCAAGTCTGCTTATAGGAATTAAAATAACTAATTACATATAGATAACCTGCCTATAGGATCTCTGCATAACAGTAAACAACGGTAAAATCAGTAGCACCTAAAAAGCATGCCTATAGGAACTATCAACTAAACCTGAATCGCCCACTTGCTCCTAAGTCTAAAATCAATGGTAATTTGTCTAACACTCGCAGAACTTGTGATCTTGTAACCAACAATTCTTTTCTGCAATCAGTTTATTCCCCCGTCTCTATTAATGGATATCATGCCTATAGGTCCCGTTTAACACACATGCAAATAGTTAAGTAATTAATTAACTGTCATGTTTCGACAACTACATCTAAGAAGGACTAATTTGGACTCCCTATCTGGGAAATATGTGGTGAATCAACTTTTCCTACGTTAATTTTAACCAAGGACCTAATCAGTATGTGTAAGACATGCTAAAAAATTTGCTTCTTTAAGTAAGGAGGCATATTTGAGCCTTTAATTGCTACTAGTTCCCCATTAACTTCTTTATGTGTTTTGGTTGTCGCCCTTGAATTTTATCCTTTTAAAACCTTTGAAAAGCCAAGCTCCTTCCCTTTTAGGATTAGTAGTCCAAAACACCTCCGGGACTGATAGGTGGGACAGGTAATAGCATGCAGTAGGTAACGATACCATTTCGAGTTTAATACCTTAACGGGGTGGGAAGGGTAGACATGGAGCTGATGATCACACGATAACACCCTGCGTACGATTGGCTATCGGTGTTGTGTGGATGATCCATGTGTTTTAGAAACCTAGGACGCTTTTCCTTTATGTAACTTCGTTAATATCAATAAATTTCTGTCTTTGTTTTAGCTACCCAAAACTCCTATTTATTTTTATTGCATTATTCCTTTTCTTCTAAAATTTTCTGTTTATTTATGTCTTGATTAATTTTCTGCACTTAGACCCTCCCTCAAACAAATTGTGGAACCATCTAGACCTTAATTTCAACATGCTTGTTACGTAACTATTTGAAACCCTTATGTGTGAAATTATTTGTATACTTATTTGCATTAAAGTCACAACATAGCATGACCGGGAACCACAGTAGTGGATCTTGAGGGGTGCCTAACACCTTCCCCTCGAGAAAATTTCTAGCCCTTACCCGAACTCTGGTTTTCAAATTCAAAACTCTTGGTGTCCTAATGCGCTTAATCATTAGGTGGCGACTCTTCAATTCCAAAAAACCCAATTCCCAAATGGGAATAGAGTTGTCTTCCCAAATGTCGTAAACCCGATTTCAGGAGAAAAATGGGGGCGTCGACAGCCTGGCGACTCTACTGGGGATTCTTTAGGCCTCTACCACTTCATGTTATGTGTGACTTTATTGTTTTTTTATTGCTTTGATTAATGCCTTTATTCGAAACTGACTTGTCTTTTTGTTTCTTTTTCTTTACTGTTTTCGTTCAATACTGTTGTAATTTTTTGAGAAATTATTGTAATCATTATGAACGTGAAAATACATGACAATTTGTTTCATTTTTGTAATTGCATCTTCAACATCATATTCCACTCGTGCCAAACAAACACCATAGTAACGCTTAATGAGTGGTTGCGCTCTTCCGATATTATTACCCCCTAAATTTGGCAAAGGCATATTTGCGGTAAAATCAGTCAATCAGCGGTGCAGTCGACGATTCCGTGCCTTTCCCTCTTGAGTTATCCGCTCAAGGGTACCGGTCTAGCACCATTCTATTTAATTGTTCATGTATCACTGTCAAACCTAGTCGAGTCAGTTATGTTATCCACATAATGACTCTTTAAGATAGCCTTATCCAAAATCCACTGGGTTCACCTAGAACCCAAATGGACAACACCATGTTCTGTGCACTTATTTAGAGAACTAAATGTCGTTGTGCTAATTATTGATCTAAATAGGCGAGTGTGGTGGGGGTTATGGCCTTAACCCTTTTGTTTTGCAGAAAATGGAGAACAAGGTCCCCGACTTCGGTATGGTCAGTATACCCTCACTCTTGCTGACCTGGTGGGGGAATCTCCCATCAAGTGACCAAATCAATGAATGGAAAGAGAGGGTCACCAAGGCTAGTGAGAAGCTGGAATATCTGGAATACAGTCTGCTGGAGTTGGAAGGAAAAGTGAGGAAAAGAGTCACCAACTGCCAGAATGCCAAGGGAAACAAAGGAGAGCACCTAGCAATAGCATTTCTATTGGAAAATCTGCGCGAGCTGGAGGATCTGATCAACGAGAACATTCAACCTGAAGAAGGTTCTTCTGGGATCAAGTAGTTAGGAGTCTTTTCTTTGCTTTAAATAAGGCCAATGGCCATTAGTGACATTTTTATTTTCTGCAATTTTAGTGTCGTTTTGGGATTCGTCTTATTTTTATCAATAAAATGAGGCATTTAGAATTATAAGTTCTCCAAATCAACTTGTCGCTAGGCTTACCTCGGGCAACGAGGCACCCAAATTAGGACACGATTTATATTCTTTCACTATGTGTTTAAATATTGTAACATTTTTTTCTCGGAATCTGTACTAACTTGTTCCCTTTTTGTTTTTACTTTTATTTTTATTCCCCTCCCCAAAAGGTTAGTTCGTGTACTGTGGTATCATCATCCTACTCCACAAGATCTAAGGGCCCTCCACCTCATCCTCCTCCAAGTCCTATCAAAAACAAGAGCAAAGCAAAAATGGAAGATTTGAACAACGTCAGAAAAGAGAACTCGGTTGAAAGGGTAGAGGTTTCTCAAGGTATTCAGGTGTCCAAAGAAAGTGCCGCCCAACTCGAACATAAGTTACTGAAATTTCAAGAAGATCTAGACCAAATTCGGAACTTGGCGAGCTTGTCATTATCCCCCACTACTCCAGACGTCAACTTTCCCAATGCTCAACACCCCATACCTCCACAGAACATCCCAAAGCCGCAGAAACAACCTGCTACTCATCAAAATTGCAACACATGTCACAACAACACTACACTCCTCATCCCTGAACCATCAAATGATCATCCCACCACACTCCCATCTATGTGGAAACCTTACCACAATACACTCAGCCCATTACAAACATACCGGAGTCGGATGACAAAGACTCTCTCATCAAGAACCTGGCTGCCGAGCTCAAGAAACTGACTAGCCGAGTCCAGGGTGTTGAAGGAAACAAAGGTATTAAAGGGCTGAATTATGAGGATCTTTGCATTCAGCCAGACGTCGACTTCCCGAGGGGTACAAACCTCCTAAGTTCGAGATGTTTGACGGCTCAGGGGATCCTAGAGTCCATTTAAGGACATACTGTGATAAGTTGGTCGGCGTAGGAAGAGACGAAAAGATTCGTATGAAGATCTTCATGATGAGTTTGAAAGGCGACGCGCTATATTGGTAAATTACCCAAGATCCCAAGAAGTGGACAAGCTGGAATGGCGTCCGATTTCATGGACAGGTTCAGATTCAATACAGAAAATGTGCCAGATGTCTTCTACATCCAGAATCTGAAAAAGCAAACTACTGAGACATTTCGCGAGTATGCTACTCGATGGAGATCCGAGGCTGCTAAGGTCAGGCCAGCCTTAGAAGAAGAACAGATGAATTGATTTTTCGTCCGAGCTCAGGATCCACAGTATTATGAGAGGTTAATGCTGATAGGGGGCAAGAAATTCTCCGACATCATCAAGCTATGAGAAAGGATTGAGGAAGGCATTAAAAGCGGTATGGTCACTAATTTCGAGGCATTATAGGTACCAACAAAGCCCTACAATCTGGTGGCACGTCCAAGAAAAAGGATGTGAGTGACGTGATGGTTGCACAGAGAACCAAGTCCCCAGTAAAATACCAAGCCTACCCGGTACCTCCTCTCACATATCAACTGATCCCCAATTACCAAGCACATCTGCCCTCTTACCAAATCCCATCACCCACATATCGACCTACCTCACCAAGACATTCCCAACCTGCACCCGTCTACCGAGCCTATAATGCTCACTACCAATCACCTCTCGCCCGCCCAAAACTTCCCCAGGTCACGCCCTAACTTCGATCGTAGACCTCCCAAGCAATACAATTCCATTGCCGAGCCAATCGACCAACTATATGAAAGACTCAAAGTAGCCTATTACGTCACCCAATCACTGCCATAACTCCAGAAAATCCTTCCCAATGGGTCAATCCAAACAAAATATGTGCATACCATTTCGGAATGAAAGGGCATACCATTGATGAGTGCCGATCTATGAAAGACAAAATCCAAGCTCTAATTGACAACAACATCATCGTGGCCAAGGAACCTACCCCTAACATTTGCAACAATACCTTGCCTGATCATAAGGGTGGTGGTGTGCATATGATCGAAGTAGAAGATGATTGGGACCCCAAAGGGTCAATTGGATTGATTGCCAAAGGTGACGAGCCCAAGAAACTGACGGTCACACTAAATCCAATTGTAGTCCAGATCCATCCCTCTGGGGATGCTGAAGTAAACATGTTCGTGCCTCTCGAGATTGAAACAACGTCATCTAAAAGGACCGCAAAGCCAATTGAGGTGGAGTTTGGGTCTCCAAAAGTACCTGTACCATTTAAAGTTGTTGTGTTGCCTTCCAAGGCAAGAGTGCCCATTCCGGTAGCAATGTCAGCCGTAACGGCATTCCATACACAGGCCATTCCTTGAGATTACACCGCCAAGGCAAGAAGGAAGGAAAAAACTAGGTCTGGAGAAGCAATTGCAGCGCAGGGTATGACCAGGACGGGCAGAATTTATACTCCGGAGCACTTAGTTGAATCAAGTAAGCAGGCCTCTGGACGACCTATAGAAACTGGGCCGGATGATCTCTGGCAGAAGATACAGGCAAAAGAATATTCATTTGTTGATCAATTAAATAAAACACCAGCGCAAATCTCCATTCTAGTTCTACTGTAGAGCTCCGAGACACATAAGAATGCCCTGATGAAGATACTGAGCGAGGCGTATGTTCCCAGCAATATAACTGGAGGAGAGATAGAGAACATGGTCGGGCAGATATTAGAGAGTCATAAAATCACTTTCCACAAGGAAAAGTTGCCCCCTGAAGGTTTAAGCCACAACAAAGCATTGCACATCACTGTGCAATGCGAAGACTATTTCATCACCAAGACTTTGATTGATGGAAGGTCCAGACTCAAAATTTGTCCATTGGTGACCCTCAGAACATTGGGGAAAAGTCTACATGAAATCAAGGATGGGGCTATCAACGTCAAAGCTTTTGATGGTTCCCAAAGGTCCACCATTGGGGAGATCAGTTTATGTTTGCAAATGGGACCAACTTGGTTCGATGTTGATTTTCAAGTAATATACATCCCAGCATCATACAACTTACTACTGGGACGACCTTGGATCCATGCCACTGGAGCTATAGCATCAACCCTGCACCAGGCAGTGAAGTTCGAGTGGAATCACCAAGAAGTGATTATTCATGGCGACAGGAGTAACCCCATATACAGTCGCCAGACTATCCCAACGATTGGAGGAAGAAGGAAGCTAGGTGGAGAAACCTACCATCACATTGAGCGAGTCAACGCTGTGGACAAGGATAAGTGGTGGGATAACAAGATAGAAAGTATACTGAATTGGAGCGGGTATGAACCCGGTGAAGGGCTCGGCAAGAACCTTTAGGGAATCACCAAGCCTATCAAACTAAAGAAACATGGTACCACTTTCAGGTTAGGGTATAGATGTACTTGGGAACAATTCCAGAACTGGTCGCCACCATGGAGCGGCCCTTACTATCCGTTGGAGCACCCAATACCCCACCTAGAGCAAACTTTACAGCCAGCAGACATCATATATAGGTCAGAGGAAGATGAAACATTGGCAGCAATGAAGAATCTCTTCTTGGAAGACGACGATATGGACTGTCATATCATTCTCGAGGAGGACGGGGAGGAAGGCCCTTCCATACAAGCTGTGAGCCGAGGAGCGCGCCTCAACAATTGGTCCATCAGAATCACCAAATCCCGGAAAGCTTTGGGGTAGCAAGGCTGAACAAAGCACTATACATCATCTTTTACTTTTTCGCTAGTTGATTTCCTTCAGTATTATCTTTAAATTTTGAAAAAAGCTCCGATGTTCAAAACAATTTTGGAATTTATCAAAGTATTTCAGTTTCTTATAAGTCCCGCTCTTATTATTTTTTTGTTGTTTACTTTATCTTACACAACATTACTATTACTTATCTCGATGAACCGATGAATGTGACATGCAACGAGATAACGCAACAAATGGATATAAACTCAGAAGAGGATGAAATACCGGAAGAGGTTGTTAAAGAGGTTAAGGACTTTGAGAATATACCTAAGTCTAACCTGGACGAAACTGAGGTCGTCAACCTGGGGGGTACAGAGAATGTCAAGGAAACGCGCATCAGTGTTCACTTCTCACCGTCAAAAAGGAAGAATACACGGAGTTCTTAAAAGAATATGAGGACATATTTGCCTGGTCATATGATGATATGACCGGTCTCAGTACATCTATCGTATCTCACAAACTGCCAACAGATCCAACATGTCCGCCGGTAAAACAGAAGCTCAGAAAGTTCAAGCCAGACATGAGTTTGAAGATCAAGGAATAAGTCACCAAACAAGTCAAAGCCAAGGTCCTCAAGGTAATAGAGTATCCAACATGGTTAGCCAACATTGTGCCAGTGCCAAAGAAGGACAAGAAGGTCAGAGTCTGTGTCGACTATCGGGATCTCAACTGGGCCAGTCCAAAAGATGACTTCCTCTTGCCAAACATACACATCCTGATTGATAACTGCGCCAAGCACGAGTTGCAGTCATTTGTCGATTGTTTCGCTGGGTATCATCAGATATGGATGGATGAGGAATACATGGAGAAAACAACTTCATCACGCCGTGGGCAAAATAATGCCATTTGGATTAAAGAATGCTGGGGCCACCTACATGAGGGCAATGCCTACTATTTTCCATGACATGATACACAAAGAGATCGAGGTGTATGTAGACGATGTCATCATCAAATCCAAGATAGCCACTGAGCACATGGAATATTTAAGGAAGCTCTTCAACAGACTGAGAAGGTACAACCTGAAATTGAATCCTGCCAAATGTGCATTCGGGGTTCCCGCTGAAAGACTGCTTGGGTTCATCGTAAGTCGCCGAGGAATAGAACTGGATCCGTAAAAGGTTAAATCCATTCAAGAATTGCCATCGCCAAAGAATAAGAAAGAGGTTGTGAGTTTCTTGGGGAGACTCAACTACATCAGTCGGTTCTTAGCCCAGTCCATTATCATTTGTGAACCAATCTTTAAGATGTTAAAGAAGGACACCGCCACAAAATGGACTGATTATTGTCAGAAAGCCTTCGACAGAATCAAGGAATAACTGTCAACGCCGCCAGTTCTGGTTCCACCCGAACCGGTTAGACCGCTATTGCTCTACCTTGCGGTACTGGATGGGGCATTCGGTTGTGTTCTGGGACAATATGATGAAACGGGTAGAAAAGAGCAAGCCATCTACTATCTCAGCAAGAAGTTCACCCCATTCAAGGCTCGATATTCCCTGCTAGAATGCATGTGTTGTGCTCTGACTTGGGTAGCTCAAAAGTTGAGGCATTATTTTTGTGCCTATACCACTTATCTCATATCGAGAATGGATCCGCCGAAGTACATCTTTTAGAAGCCCATACCCACGGGCAAGCTAGACAAATGGCAAATCTTGCTGAATGAATTTGATATTGTCTACGTAACCCAGAAAGTGATCAAAGGGCAAGCACTAGCCGATCATCTTGCCAAAAATCCCGTGGGTGGAGAATACGAGCCTCTAAAGACATATTTTCCTGACGAGGAGGTCTCTTTCATAGGAGAAGACATTGCAGAATCCTATGATGGCTGGAGGTTTTGATGGAGCAGCAAACTTTAAAGGAGCTGGAATAGGCGCAATTCTAGTATCAGAAACAGGTCAGCATTACCCGGTGTCCGCCAAACTTAGGTTCCCATGCACCAACAACATGGCCGAGTACGAAGCCTGCATCTTGGGGCACAAGCTGGCCATTGACATGAACGTTCAGGAGTTACTAGTGATCGGGGATTCCGACTTGCTCATACATCAGGTTCGAGAAGAGTGGGCAACCAAGAACTCCAAGATACTCCCATACTTGCATCATGTATAAGAGTTGAGGAAGAGGTTTACAAAGATAGAATTCTGGCATGTCCCTAGAGTCCAGAATGAGTTCGCCGATGCATTGGCCACTCCAACATCCATGATTCAGCATCCAGACAAGAACTTCATTGATCATATCTCGGTAAAAATCCAGGATCAACCCGCTTACTGTGCTCATGTCGAGGAAGAAGCAGATGGAAAACCATGGTTTCACGACATTAAGAAGTATCTGTCAACATGAGAGTATCCAGAACTTGCAAACACTACTAAAAAGTGCGTAGTGCGGAGATTATCCAATCACTTCTTTCACAGCGGAGGAATCCTATACAGGAGGACTCCCGATTTGGGACTACTAAGATGTGTCGAAGCAAAGGAGGCATCCAGGTTGTTGGAGGAAGTTCATGCGGGGACCTGTGGTCCGCATATGAATGGTTTCGTCTTAGCCAAGAAAATACTCCGAGCTGGTTATTTCTGGAAAACTATGGAGACTGACTGCATCCAGTATGTTCGAAAGTGCCATCGCTGCCAGATTCATGCAGACATGATAAAGATGCCTCATAATGAGCTCAATGCAACAAGCTCACCATGGCCGTTCGCCATGGATGTCATTGGACCTATCGAGCCCGCCACATCAAATGGGCACAGGTTCATTCTAGTGGCAATTGATTATTTTACCAAATGAGTTAAAGCAGTATCACATAAGGCAGTAACCAAGAAGGTTGTGGCAGACTTTGTCCACGACCGTATCATTTGCCGGTTCGGCATCCCAGAGTCAATCATCACTGATAATGGTTCCAATCTCAACAGTGATCTGATGATAGCAATATGTGAAACCTTCAAGATCAAGCAGAAGAATTCTACAGCCTACAAGCCTCAGATGAATGGAGCTATAGAAGCGGCCAATAAGCTCATTAAGAAGATACTGTGGAAAATGATAGAAAAATACAAGCAGTGGCACGAAAAGCTATCATTTGCTTTATTGGGATACCGTACCACAGTCTGCACATCAACTGGGGAAACTCCTTATATGCTGGTCTACGGTACCGAGGTAGTCATCCCAGCTGAAGTAGAGATTCCCTCCCTGAGGATTATGCAGGAAGCAGAGCTTGAAGATGCATAATGGGTAAAAAGTCGCTATGAACAATTGGCCCTTATAGATGGAAAAAGACTGTATACAGTTTGCCATAGTCAATTGTATCAAAACAGGATGTCCAGAGCCTTCAACAAAAGGGTCAGACCGAGATAATTCACGCCAGGACAGCTAGTACTGAAGAAATTTTTTCCGCATCGGGGTGAGGACAAAGTAAATGTATCCCCTAATTGGCAAGGCTCGTACATGGTTCACCGGGTTCTAACAGGAGGAACCCTCATACTTGCAGAGATGGATGGAGAAATTTGGCCAAAGCCAATTAATTCAGATGCAGTCAAACGCTATTATGTGCAATCATTATAATTTAGGTATGATGTAATTTGAACTACGTCTGACCTAATTCCCGTTTAAGAGGGGATACGTAGGCAGCCTTATGGGTTCGGTCACAATTCAATAAAATTTTGCATTTCCCCCGATATTGGAAACTGGGGCAGAATTTTGAGGAGGACCCTCAAAATTCCGAAGTTGATTTTCATCCAGTCATCACACGCAGCCGTTGGAAGACCAGCCCAGTAAACTGGGGCAGAATTTTGAGGAGGACCCTCAAAATTCCGGAGCAAAAAGGTCGCAATATTTTGAACCGCATCGCAGTCGTCGGTTCATCTAAAAGAAAATCATTTTTTTATTATGTATTTACATCATATTTTTAAAATTATGCATGGCTACTATTAGAATTTCTTTGTTTAGCAACGCTACCCCAATGAAACAATAGCCGAGTAGGACGAGCGGAGTCCACGGGAAGACGAACTAACCTTCCCCCTTTGACAAAACTCACGATTTTGCTTTGGATACAGGCATCCAAGACATAAAATCATCAAATACGATTACATACTTATACTTTCAGGAATTCAACTCTCAGAATCATCGCCTACTTACAATTGCTATCCGTACTAGACGTCCCCAATAGCCCCAATGCAGCAATCAGCTATCAGCTATCATCTATTAGCTAAGAGATTTCATTATTATTCGCCTTTATTTTCTGCATTACATAACGCTACCATTCTGCCTTCCAAGACTAAGCACTGTCTCCATCCTGCATTTCCTTGCATTGCATAAGGCTACCTTTCTGCCTTCCGAGACTAAGCACTGTCTCCATCCTGCATTTCTTTGCATTGCATAAGGCTACCTTTCTGCCTACCGAGACTAAGTACTATCTCCATCCTGCATTTCCTTGCATTGCATAAGGCTACCTTTCTGCCTTCCGAGACTAAGCACTGTCTTCATCCTACATTTTCTTGCATTGCATACGGCTACCTTTATACCTTCCGAGACTAAGCATTGTCTCCATCCTGCATTTTCTTGCATTCTATAAGGCTACCTTTCTGCCTTTCGAGACTAAGCACTGTCTCCATCCTGCATTTCTTTGCATTGCATAAGGCTACCTTTCTGCCTTTCGAGGTTAAGCATTACCTCCATCCTGCATGGCTGAAATATCGCCACCGCTTATTTGCATCAGCTGAAAGATCGCCAACTCATTTAAATCTCTATATCGGCTGAAAGATCGCCATTTATATTTAAATCTTTGTCGGCTAAAATATCGCCAACTTTATTTTATCCTGCATGGCTGAAATATTGCCAACTTCTTAAATCCCTTTGTCGGCTGAAATATCACCATTTGCATTTAAATCTCTATATCGGCTGAAAGATCGCCATTTATATTTAAATCTTTGTCGGCTGAAATATCGACAACTTTATTTTATCCTGCATGGCTGAAATATCGCCAACTTCATTTAAATCTTTATCGGCTGAAATATCTCCAACTTTATTTTATCCTGCATGGCTGAAATATCGCCAACTTCATTTAAATCCCTACATCGGCTAAAATACCACCATCCTTTCATTTACATTTTACATTGGCTGAAATATCGCCAAATCCTGCATTTCATGGGCTGAAATATCGCCAAACTGTCCGAAGGCCTCATTGTTAGGAGGCACCATTTTCATAGCCCGAGAACGCCATACCATGGCCTGAGGATCCCGCTTTTATCTTTTGCACATCATTATTCAAAGGTGTCATGGTTTGGAGGCACCATCATCATAGCCCGAGAACATCATTTCATGGCCTGCGAATCCTTTATTATGCGCTTCATGGTCTGAGGACGTCATCCTAACCGTCCAAAGACAGCGTTCATGGTCCAACGGGAACTTGCATCACGTTTAAATTTTGCACGATATGCTTGTATTACTCATTTGCAGGTACACCAGCTGGAAACGGCCATTACAGCAGGAGCGATCTCGCTCCGGTTCCCGCAGCCCATCGGTCCCTGACCATCCTTCCCAACCTAAATATTGCGACCGTCCTTTTCAAAACCTCCATCGGCATATTCCGCCGATGTATCCCGAACTACATATGACTTGAATCCTGTAACACCAGGGATATGCAGGTAGCTCAGGAACCAGAGCTTGGTCAAAACCATTGCAAGTCGTTTCTCTCGGTCAAAATTGGTCATCATATCTTTACCCGACAACTCTTTCATCCTTCCCGGGTAAAGAGGGGCAGTTGTTGATACCTAATTTTTCCTATCTATTTTTATACTCAAAACATTCTCTAAATAGCATGTACATGCATATATAAGTATGCCCAAGATTTTTTGATAATTTTTCTAATTTTTAAAGCTTTTAGAATCATTTTATTATTTGGTTTAACAGTACAAAACCCAATAATTATTCCCAAAGCTATCATTTGGTGAGTAATTTATTTCCATCATCATATTTACATCACAATATAATTAAGAAAATTTTTGCATATTTTTTATAAATCTATTTGATATTTTAAGCTAAAATTGCATAAAATTGCAATTACAGCCTATTGCGATTAATAGCATTTTACAATTATAAAATTACTTCCAGTATTTTTAGATTAACACTTATATATTATTAATCAATTCAGTACTTTTAATTTATTTTAAAAATTATTTTAACTATTTGAATTAAATTAAAAGGGCAAAATTGGCTATTTAACATAAAACCCATTTGCATTTCAATTATAGCCAAATCAAACCCCCTAATTGACCCAACTCTAGGCCCAATTCCGGACCAGTCTGACCCAACCCCTAACTCGTTTTATATCATCCGACCCAAGCCCCCTTTGATATGAATCGTTGATCTTTGAGATCAACGGCCCCAATTCGCCCTTCCTTAATTAAACCTAATGACTAACCCTCATTTCATTTCAGTAGCCGCCTCTGAAAACCCCCCCCCCCCCCCTCAAACGCTCTCGAGTGTTCTTGAAACTCTAATCACCTTCCCCCCATTTTCGACCTGTAACTCACCGGAATCCATGGCCTGATGATCTATGCTCATCTCTCATCGCTCCTGTGTGCCTGATACTCGAAGGTTTGAGGCTAGACCTCAAAAGGTCTCCACCCAATCCTCCGCCGACTAAAGGTTTCCAGCCATCTCCGGCCTGGCCCCGATACATCTTAGCCTCTTGAGCCTGTTTCCAGTCTCATCCGACTTAGATCGAACATTTTCGAAACCTTTCTCATTCTAGGGTTCATCTGAAACCCTAACTATCGAGGTTCTTCTCCGATTATCTTCAGATATTTATGTATTCATGCTTTATCTTGAGTTTTTAGGAGGTTTCCCCAACTTTTCTTTTTAAAAATCTTACTTTCAAAGTCACCTCTTTCTAATTTAGGGTTTTCTGAAAAATGCTTCAGTGTTTTTTGACTTTCCTGCTTCCTTTCTTGTGTACGTTTTATGTTCTTATGTTTTTTTATATATATGTTCTTCTACTATGTTTTCTGTATTTTGTTCTTCTTTCTACTATGTTTTCACATGCTATGTTTCTATGTCATGTTTCTATGCTATGTCTCACATGCTATGTCTCACATGCTATGTTCTGCTGCTTGCCTTCCACTATGACTTGATATGATTCGTCTACTGCATTTTTCAACCATGGTCATTAAGTGTTCTTGCTATGCCGACTTAAGCGTATATTCCTCTATTGTCTCTCCTACTCTCATTGCGTTTCAAATTAATTCTCTTACTCTATTTACATTGAACTTTCTACTGTATCTGCTTGGTTCTCTTCTTTGCATTTGGTTCAAGTTGAAAACCCTAGGATTTGGGGTTTTTGATGAGTGTGGTCTTGTGTATTTGGACCAGGGTTCAATTCGAGCCCTAGACTCTCTCAAACTCACTCTGGATCCATGTAATAAGGTTGAATCCTTTTGTGTATTAATCCTTTTGATTAAGCACAACAATCCCTTATATGTGTGTTGAAATTTTTCTTCGAAAGGTTTTCCAACTTGTGTTCGAATCAGAATCCTTTTTTTGGGGGGTTAATTGATTGCTGCTCTTCTTAAGTAAAGCCTCCCTTTACCTTTTTTGACTTGGTTCATTCGTACAAAATTTTCAACTCTTGATTGCTTGGCTGTCAATTGATTTCCTTTCCTTAATTTGCATGACCGTGTACTGTCAAAACCCTTTCCTTAAATAACTATTATGTATTTACCCTTGTTGCACTACTTTGAAAAGTGTTTAATTAACTCATTTCCTTATTTACCTTGCCCGTTTGAAATAAGAATCCCTCAATTAAAGGGTAACCTTGTGTGATTGATTTTCAAACTATTTTCTTACCTATTTCTGCTTCTTTTCTGGGCTATAAATACATGACACATTTTTAAATAGACACGATTAAATATACAGAAATCACAACTCTCTTCTAAACCTATACTCTTGCTTCTTGATTGCACTTTGGCTTTCACAAGTCTACTGTTTCTCCCTACTTGCATCTTTGAACTGGTATGCTCTAAAATTAATTTCAGTATCTCTCTAATGTGTTTACTTACAGTCCCTACATCCATGCCTGCCTTCAATTCTCTGCAAAGTCAATTTTAAAGTGTTATGTGCTTTGCCTGTTCTTTCTTTATTTCTTGTTGCTAGTATAAACAATTGCTCACATACCGCCATCCCCTATGTGTGTTGAGTTAAGGTATGGCCTGGCAGCATCCCAATTGTTGTCCAGGGCTAAACCTGGCCTTCAATAAGGTCTTAACTCCCAATTCTAAGGCTAACAGGCTGATCAGGGGTGTGCCAGCAGCCCAGTTGCTGGGCATGATCACCAGCCTGCCCTGGCTCCCCCCTAATTCCCTTTCATTGAACTTACACTTACTCCTAGTCTCTAAGTCCTACCCCCTCTTATGAGCCTTGCCGTGGGGACCTTGATTTTCCCTCTGAACTTAGATATTTGAGGGTTGGCCCTTCCACAATGCACTATAATCTGTCTGCAATGATATTTGGGGTGTAAGCATTGCCTGGAACTCTTGAAGTTCCTTGAAACTTTGACACATCCCAAATAAGAGAAAGGCTTAGAAAATCCAATCCTGGAAGTTAGTTTATCTCATATTATTAGACTTTGGGTCTAGATTAGGCTGATTAGATGTAGATGTAATCACTGATGTAATTTTATTTCTTCTGATTCATTTGGTCTAAAATTTGTAATAAACTTTTTAATAACTACTGGGGTATAGTGACAGGGGATGAGATTGAATGCATGCCAAAGGGGTAGTTACCATGTCTGTAGGATATTTACTTTTTCAAGTTCTGCATTTTCACATAGAAATCATGTTCATAGGATTATTACTTTTAAATTCTGCATTTTCACATAGAAATCATGTTTATAGGTTATCACTTTCAAATTACGCACTTTCACATAGATACAATGCTCATAGGCTTTTCTGCGCTTCGTAATAATACCATGTCAATAAATCGAAGATGAAACTCTGCATATTGTATAGATAATATGCCTATAGGACTTCCTACATTTTGCGTGTGCATCTGTCACTAGGCAAGTCTGCTTATAGGAATTAAAATAACTAATTATATATAGATGACCTGCCTATAGGATCTCTGCATAACAGTAAACAGCGGTAAAATCAGTAGCACCTAGAAAGCATGCCTATAGGAACTATCAACTAAACCTGAATCGCCCACTCGCTTCTAAGTCTAAAATCAATAGTAATTTGTCTAACACTCGCAGAACTTGTGATCTTGTGACCAACAATTCTTTTCTGCAATCAGTTTATTCCCCCATCTCTATTAATGGATATCATGCCTATAGGTCCCGTTTAACACACATGCAAATAGTTAAGTAATTATTTAACTGTCAGGTTTCGACAACTACTCTAAGCAGGACTAATTTGGACTCCCTATCTGGGAAATATGTGGTGAATCAACTTTTCCTACGTTAATTTTAACCAAGGACCTAATCAGTATGTGTAAGACATGCTAAACAATTTGCTTCTTTAAGTGAGGAGGCATATTTGAGCCTTTAATTGCTATTAGTTCCCCATTAACTTCTTTATGTGTTTTGGTTGTCGCCCTAGAATTTTATCCTTTTAAAACCTCTGAAAAGCCATGCTCCTTCCATTTTAGGATTAGTAGTCCAAAACACCTCCGGGACTGATAGGTAGGACGGGTAATAGCATGCAGTAGGTAATGATACCATTCCGTATTTAATACCTTAACGGGGTGGGAAGGGTAGACATGGAGATGATGATCACACGATAACACCCTGCGTACGATTGGCTACTGGTGTTATGTGGATGATCCATGTGTTTTACAAACCTAGGACACATTTCCTTTAGGTAACTTCATTAATATAAATAAATATTTGTCTTTGTTTCAGCTACCCAAAACTCCTCTTTAATTTTACTGCATTATTCGAAATAAAAACTAATTTAAACAAAAACTAAGGCATGCTACTCAAACAACGTAGAATCACAAATCAACCAACTTACGCACCAAGTTATTAGAACACAATGAAATGAGAATGAAAATTGGGAAATGGACCTTTTATTGGTGAACGATGTTGAAAATTGTAAAGCAATCGGGCTAAACAAAGCAACAATCCTTGGATCGAAATACTGAGATTACAAATCGGAACCTCGACTCGACACCGAAAAGCAGCAATCCCTATAAAACAGTATCAATCCCATGATCCCCTAATAACAAAAACTCCCTTCATATATTTCTCATTTCCAACCTCTCTCACGCAGAACCCCAAACCAAAAAGGGATATAATTCTCTTTCTCCTTCCATTTTAATTTCCATTCACGTAATTGTCATCTCAAGTAACCGAAAATCATAGAAAAGATGTAGAAGTATTCACTGAACAAACCCAAACTTCCAAGTCTGCCGAGTTTATAGAATTTAAAAAAAAAATTAAAGCAATCAATCCTTTTCTGTTTGAAGCAAAATGAAACAGATCATTTGTTTTGTTGTTGAAAATGGAGGTTCAGATCTTGCTGGTTTCGTTTTTGAGAGCAGCCGTTTCTCTTTTGGATTTTCGGTTCCTTTTTAGCTGCTACTGCCCGTTTTCTTTTTGCTTTTTATAGAAGTTATACTCTTCCATTTTTAGGAATTAGCCGCCTTCTCTTTTGATTCCTGTTGCGCCGTCTTTTCTGTTTTCTATATGCCTAGGTCCTAGCTCTAGGTTCTTTAGAATTAGGAAGTTTGGCTGGTTTTTCCTCTCAAAATCAGAGTGAGAACGATGGATATCTTTTTAGGGGATGGGCAGCCGTTTGCTTTTTAGTCTAGGTCTTGGTCCCCTTGATTTTAGGAGTTAGCATTATTTTATAGAGGTAGGAATTAGGTTAGGTCAAATAGGAAATTGGTATGGGTTCAATATTTTGGGCTTGAAGGGATTTGGGTCATGAATTTGGACTAATTAACTTTGGGGTAGAAGGACTAAATCAAAATCTTTTTTTCATTTTCTTTTTCTTTGATTTTAAAATCTAAAAAATCCTAAATTAATCCTAAATCAATCTAATTTGTAAAAATTAAAATTGTTTATCTATTAAAATAACTAATTAAGTTAAAACTAAATAAAAATACTACTTTCTAAAGACCAAAAGCTAAATGTGTAAAAATGACCATTTTTATAATTTTTCTTAATAAAATTTATTCCTACATGCAAATTGAACCTAAGATGACATGAAATTAAAATGTGACAATTTATTTTACGGTTTTCTATGATTTTAAAAAATATTTAAAATGCATGAAATGCAACTAAAGAAAGAAAAACTTCTAAAATCCCTTAAAAATTATTTTTGTTTTATTTTTAGGAGTTATTTTCATGTAAGGCAAAAATTAGGTGCTCATATCGCCAGCACTATGACAATTCAACCAAGGCTAACCAATCTAACTTCTTCTAATTCGTCCTTAACTTTCCTTAGAGATAATAATAATAGCTCTGTTCCTTACATCCCCAACCTAAATACACACTCGCCTTGAGTGACCCCATTCCACGAGACAACATTGTCTCCAAACCCATGAACTGTTTCATATCCTCCTTGCACGCACATTCGCATATTCAATTGATACACCCATTCTGATAATTCCTCTACGAATCCAAAGTATTTTTCTCCTTTTCCTCCCAATGCTACACTGCTAGTTGAAAATATCAAAGAACATTCTGAGTCTCTTATCATAATCTGTTGTAAAAGCTTGATCCTTAACCATATTGCGGGCTTAAATCCTTAGGCACCGTATTCTTATCCTTTGATTTTACCAGGACTGTTGTTGAGAGTCACCCACTATGGCTTGGTACTAAATATAATCAACTCCTAGGCTCCGCTGGCACATGAACACCCATCTCAATAAAGCACTCGACTGAATCACTTCCCTCGCAAATCACCTCTGGAAAAAGTATAAATCCTGAATCTTCCCAAAGCCTGAACATGAGTCAATAAAGCCAACTATAGCACACCTTGGTCAGTTCCTTTGCTCAAATTACCACTTATGTTTTTTCCCTTAGCTGAAATAACTTACCAATACTCCGATAACTCGAACCTCACAAGTATATAACCATGCAACCCAATCATAGGTTGTAGGACCCTCCCACTTAGCTTGAAGCTACTATTACACAACTCTGGAACCCACCAGGATTCTTTCTTCATTGTTGACATGATCTTACACAACCAACCCACCAAATTCCTTGAAATCCTTCTATTAGCATTTCATGAACACTTTGAATCTCTAGCAATATTCAAATATTCGACTTTTTACTGGATAGTTATTAAAATCCTACGTAGAAGCTTCGCCAACCACGCGACCGCTGCCCCTGTTCATAGGAGATAACCTACCTGCGAAAATTACACGCTGACATCTTCCAACATCATTACACGGGGTACAACCACTATGACATCAATAACCCATCCCGAGCCTGTGCTCATTCACCAATTGTACTAGTTCGTTCACTTCTTATGGACATCAACTAAATGTGCGGCAATATCTTCCAATTCAAAGTTATATTGCATCCTTCTTCATATCAAGCAACTTCCTTTCTATTGCGTCCAATCTTCCGCCGTATAATAGCCAATATTTCAAATTAAGCCCGTGGATCCAATCACCGTCCACTAAAATTCAAAAATCACTCTAAACTTTTCCTCAAGGTGTGTAGTTATCCTGCCACTAAACCCATATGCTATTCTGCCACTCTCCCACTTTGGTCAAACTCACTCCTTTAACAACTACTCGACTATCGCTTCTTACACCTGGCCTTCTAGAAATTTAACCACAACTTGACACTTCCCACATGTCCTTCCTTATCCTTTGCTGCCTAATTGTTTCCTTAGATGAATATCTATCTCTGTAGCACTTGAACCGATAGATCGCTACTAACTTCAACCCTTTCCGAAGATCCTCCTTCTCGAGCCGTCATCATTAGAAATACCCATTCAATCCTGAACCATCGCACCCTGTGATTTTTGACAACCGCTTCTCCAATACTATCTCACAATATACTGCCCTAAAAGCGAAGTGTAGAAGATCATAACACTGGCGAACTTAACACATTCAATCGAGGACGACAACACCACGTTGCAGATAAAAATTCCACCACACTTGAAATCACCAAGTCTCGTTACTCCATCAAACCAAACCTGAACAATTATAGTCCAATTGCCTTTTCTCCACCGGGAACGTAATACCGAATATGAATCATGCACTTAGTAGACCTCATTTCAAGTTACTCACTGCCCCGACACATAAGTAAGTATCCTTCCATCACATAAATATTGGGCGATAGCAACACATAAATTGTCATAAGAATCAATTCCAAATCTCAAAACCTTATGTAACACTGATACTGAGCTGAAACGACAGAACGACCTTCTACAAGGCGACGACAACAGACTAATCAATACTCAAGAAGAAATATCTTGCACCACCTCTGTAATACCATAACAATTCCTCAATTCTCAATTTATAACCAGCTCTTCATGTCGCATATGATTGAATATGAAAGAAACAAAGGCATAAACGGAATCAAATTGCACGATGATGAATAAAGAAGGGGAGTGCTCCTAACAGCCATATAGCCTCTCAAAGATAAGTATAGACCTCTCTGTACCGATCTGCAAGACTCTATTAGACTCGCGCATGACTCGTGAGACCTTAGGTAACCTAGTGCTCTGATACCATGTTGTCACGACCCAAAATCCACTAAGGGTCGTGAGGGCGCCGGACACCACTGTCAGGCAAGCCAACACCAAATAACTAGTAATTTCTCATTTTAATATTTTTGAAATTATTTCTTTTAAACATTAAACAATAAATAATAAACCTCACTGAATAAAAAAAATATGTCTCTACAAAATTTTATCTACTGAACAATTCTGTGATTATCTCAGAACCCGGTGTCACCAGTGCATGAGCAATTTCTAGGAAAACAAGATGTAATATAATAATTGTCCTGAATAAAAATTGGACAGAAAGAAATATACAATATAGTACTCTAAAGGAGACTCTTTTTGTCGCGTGTCGTCTCGAGAGGTGCAGCTCACCTAAGTCTCCATATCAACCATGTCACTGCGCCCAACTAGGCCACTAGACGTACATGTGCCTGTGCAACAAAAATGCACAGCAAGCGTAGTATGAGTACAAAAATCACGTGTACCCAGTAAGTATCTTGTCTAACCTCGAAGAAGTAGTGACAAGAAGTCGACTTCGACACTTACTAGTGGTCCAATAATAATATATCAACAATGTGAGAAAACCATGGGTTTTATAAGGTGACTGCTAACTCAATAAGCATGAAGCAGGTAAACAATTCTTTGGTTAATAGAAATTTCCAAGTTCATACTTCATATTTTATCAATTTATCTCAGGCCAGGGAAGGCAAATATCAACATCTATAAATCTAAAGGCAACAATACAAGCATGTGCAAATCATGTCGAGGTCGTACGACCCGATCATAATATAAAATATGCACTGTCAGAGGGTCGAATAGTGTGAACCATATATGCATCTATTTAACCTACCGAGGCATTCAGCCCTTTCCACAGTAGATAAACACATTCAAACAGTCAATCAGGAATTCATCAAGGAGAAATTATCCAAAAAAAGGCAATTTATCTTTTAAAAGTCAAGAAAATGATGTCTAGACTTTTAGAAAGTTATTTACACTTTCGATATGTTTTAAGCATTTTAAATTGACAACAAGATTGCAAATATTACAAGTAAAGCATGCTTTTGGGTCCTATACTACCCGGACTTAAGCATGATAGTAGCTTCGCACGGACTCTCATAACCTCGTGCGTACGTAGCCCCCCACATATAGAAGCACATATCCAATTAATTCACCTATGAAAATAATTCACTCTTACAAGGTTAGAAAAGAGACTTACCTCACTCTGAAGTTCCATAACCAGCTTCCAAGCCCTTCCGACGACTCTAACCGATGCACAACGCTCCGGAACTAACCAACAATTATGCAAACCCATTATTATATGCTCAAATACTCATAACAATTCAATTTATATCAATTCCCCAACTCCATTCGAAAAGTTGACCAAATCACCATCAGGCCCATGTGCCCGGATTCTGAACTACACGTGTCCTGATTCCACTACTGCTTCTACGGTCTTTCAGCAGGCCCCCCACTCTGCTTCTGCGCTTCCCCTTTAGCAGGTGTCGTCCTGCTTCTGCGGTAAGATGACCGCATCTGCGGTCCAAGCATTCCCCTTCTCAACCGCATCTGCGCTCCTTTAGCCGCTTCTGCAGCTCCACACTTGCGGCCAATCAATTCCAAAACAAATTGCGGCCTTCAAATCACATCAAACGATGCCAAAACCATGAATTGCACTCCAATTCAAGCTTGATGAACTTTTGAACTTCAAACTTCTTCATTCGATGCCAAAATCCATCAAATCACTTCCGATTAACCACAAATTTTGGATACAAGTCACATTCGACATTACGGACCTACTCCAACTTTCGGAATCAGAATCTGAACCAAATATCAAAAATTCCACTTCTAGTCAAACATCTCAAAAACCTTAACATTTTCTAACTTTAGCCAAATGACTCCAGAATGACCTACGGACCTCCAAATTTACTTCTGATCATGCGCGAAATACTAGAATCACTATACAAAGCTATTCCCAGACTCAGAATCCCAAACATACATTGATAACACTGAAATGTACTTCAACCCAAACTTATGAAATTTCTTCCAAAAAGGCTAACTTCGACAATAGGTGCCGAAATGCTCCCCGGTCATCCAAACCTCGATCCGGACATACGCCCAAGTCCAAAATCATCATATGAACCTGTTAAAACCTTTGAATCTCGATTCCGAGGTCGATTACTCAAAACTCTGATCTTAGCCAATTCTTTTAACTTAAAGCTTCAAATATGCGAATTTCCTTTCCAAATCAACTCTCAGCTTCCTGAAATTGGATTCCGACCATGCGTACAAGTCACAATACCTGAAGTGAAGCTGCTCATGGACTCAAACTGCCGAATGGTGTGCTAGAACTCAAAACGACTAGTCAGGTCGTTACAAAGTTGGGGAGCCAAGTATCAAATTCCTATATGCAACAAAGGAATCAAATGACGAGGCCATGAATACGAGTCTGGAGCTATTGGATGAAAGGCGTGAAGCCGCCCTTGTTTGATCAGCTGCCCAAAAGCAACGGATCGAGAGGTCTAACAATTGAAGGGTCAACGTTTGATACTTCAAGATCGAGGACTTATTGCTAAGGAAGGTCACGCCAAACACCTGGAATCCAAACGAAGGGATATTGGGTCTGAATTAGGAAGGACCATACTAGATTCTCGAGGTCACAAGGAAAGGATCGTATAAGCTTGGAATGATGAACGGAGAAACTCACCTAAAATGATATTACTGCTAAGGTACGATCCCATTTCATTTCTTTTTATTTTTGGACTATCACTTAAAGGTGATCGACAAGGAGCGGCACAGAGTCTTTAGGTCTGAAAGAACGCGTTGCACTCTTTTGGCCTTGAACTATTTTTGTCCTGTAGACATGTAATTTTTTACCCTCCCCAAAATTTTTCATATTTTAGCATGTAAATATTTAATTTAGGCCTAATATAGCTATTTCAACTCATTTTTACTCTTTTACTTTATTTTATTACAAGAATAAAATTAAAAACAAATAGTTTCATTATTGTTTTGTAGTCATTTTTAATCTTGAAAAATATCAAAAATAGTTTTGTTTTAACGGTTAGTCTTATTTTAACAGTTATTTTACTTAAGTAGGAATAATTAATAAATGAGATCGTATTTTAGTCTCGTTCGCAGGGAAAGAATAAAATTTGGGCTCAAGCGACCCATTTTTAGGCCTAATTTTTGGACCTAACCCATAATTCCCAATCCCATTAAGACAAATATCCAATACCAATTAAGCTAGCCCTAGGGATCCTTCTAGACTCTTCTTTGGAATAAAAAAATAAATAAAAAGACCCTAAGG
>MU700595.1:5625-19632 GCA_026770625.1 Nicotiana glauca | reverse complement strand
CTGTAACAGCAGCTCATGGAGTTGCAGAATTTCATTCACAAAATCTCATAAAAATCACCTCAAAACTATTTTCAGCATCTGCTGATCCCACCCGTTCGAAAGCTCCGATCATCGGTTCCAGTTGAAAATGCCAGTGACCACCCTCATCTCTCATCTCTTTCACTCTCTTAACAATATAACACACAAACACAACAAGAAGAGTAAGGAAGCTATGCAACAGAATATGGCTATAGATCGAGGCTTGAAGCTGGTTTGAATCACCGATTGAGGGAGTTCATCCGAGGTGCGGGTGCAGTTCCGGTTTGTCTACTTTCTGTTGATTGCAAAAATCATATGCGAATGTCTATTTAGTAAAATATTTTAAGGTCGGTTTCCTTGTTTCCTTGGATTTTATTTAATTCATGAATCTTTGGACTTGTTTTTTTGGAGGAATAATTTTGTGCTTGAATGATTGTTATTTTGAGTCTTCATTATGTGTTATCGTAACGGATTCACGAGACTAATTTGAGTAGATAATTTGGTTTAATAGTGATTATTCTCTGTTAAGTACTAATACTATTAAAATTTCTTAATGTTAAATGAATATTGGTTTATGCTTTAAATGAAACTTGCTTAGATGTTCTGCTCTTTGATTTATATATATAGTTTTTAATTCCATGTACGCATAGTGGGTAAATAGAAACTTTATGATCTCTAGTCCGTTACTAAGTATGGTTTAATCGATGGTTTCAAGTTCGATACTTTTTTAGCTGAACGTTTTGGTTATCTTAACGATACATGTTTCATATCCTAGTTATTTAAGAATTAATAGCTTTTGAACGTGAATAGCCATCGTGATTGTGTATACGTTCGCGTAACATAATTACGATATTTTTCGAAATAAATTAACTATGCGTTCGCGCAACTTTGGTCAAGTTTTCTCAATATTAATAAAGCGTTATTAATCGTGGACATGTTTGCATGACATGATTTTTGACGCGCCAAATAAATGGATACACGTACGCGTGATCCGTCTCAAGATAATTTCGTAATTAAAAGAGGTAAATGCACATAGGTTCTAAAATCAGTAATTAGACAATTTTAATAAGCCAAGTATGATCAAAGAGACCGTGCTAAAACCACGAAACTCGAGAGTGCCTAACACCTTCTCCCGGATTAATAGAATACCTTACCCAGATTTCTGTGTTCGTAGACTGTATAACATAGTCAAATCTTTCCTCAATTCGGGATTTAAACCGGTGACTTAGGACACCATAAATTATCTCAAGTGGCGACTCTGAATTTAAATGAATAATCCCGTTTTGATTGTCACTTTAATTGGATAAAACTCCCTTACTACCCTCTCGGGTGTAGGAAAAAGGAGGTGTGACAGCTCTGGCGACTCTGCTGGGGACAAGAACCCAGAACTTCTGGTTCAGGGTTTAAGAATTCGAGTTTGTTAAAATGATTTTTACTTGGATTTATTTATTGTTGATATTACTGTATTTTGTGAACCTTTTGTGCTAATCGCTGTCTATTTACCACTTTGATATTATTTGAATTGTATATAACTATCTTCTTACGCCACCCCTCTGAGTCTTCTAAAAATGGTGCACACGTTCGTGTGGCCCCCTTTTTCTGTAGAAATCATACTAAATAGAACGAGACTGGGCCAGCGATAAGGCTGGGTAGACTTTAGTGCTTCCGGTATGTCGCTCCCTCTTCGGCCTCATTTGTCTGCTCGGGTAACCCAAGTTTAGAACAAAATCCCAGGATTTAAACCTAGAAAAACACAACTTCATGTCAGATCCCTAGTAGGAGCGTTTGTTTGCATCATATGCATTTGACTTAGGGGACTCAACATAGGGATTGGGTCTGTCTAGGATAGGTGTACCCAAAAATAAAAGACCATTCTGATGCATCTTATGTACTATATGTTGCAATCTTCAAGGGTAAAAGGGTCAGTTGACGGACCAATGATAATTGAGGGCGAATGAAAAAAAGAAAAAAGAAGAAGAAAAAACAGAGAGAGTGAAGTGTGAGGAGAAAGCGAGTTAAGCCCAATTATTTTTTCTTATCACATTTTGTAAAGAAAAAAGAGCATGAAAAATTCAAAAAAAAGGACTTTGCACTTTTTCATCATTCCGAAAATCAAAAAAAGAAGGGGAAAAGAAAATCCAAAAAGAGTTTACAAGTTTCATCATTTTTCAAAAAAAAAAGATAAAAAATATGTTTTCTCTAAATTATTTTTTTTTTAATTCTCGACTGTATCCAATATGCCCGAACTATGCATACCTGATTCTCGTCTTTCAGGGCGTGATACGTAGGCAACACACATAGGGTCTGGTCTTCCTAGTGAATCTTAGGTTCATGGCTTCGCGAGGTCTTATCTAGCATTTAACCACTTTTAGCCACATAGGTTAGTTTTAAAAAAAATAATCACAATCATGTCATGTATGTGTCTAATAGGGAGTGTTATTATCTCACATAGTGTTGGTTAAAGTCTTCTCATACAGGTGTGGGTCTATTTACCAGAGTTTGAGCATGACAGATACCAGGAGACCATCCGGTCAGGATCGCTCATGCAGAAGTTGCTTAAGAAGATTTTCTTTTCTTTTTTATGTTTTGAGTCTGTTTTTCTTTTTATGTCGTCTTTTATCTTCTAGTTTTGTATAATAATGTAGAGTTTTTTTTATTATTATTGTACTTTTTATTTTTCATTTGAAAAAATGTGTTATAAATCAAAAATCTAAAAAAGAGATGTTGCATTTTATATTTTCCGTTAGAAGTTTTCTTTAGAAAACTAATTCTAGGAATAAAAAAAATCATTTGAGGTGGTTTTAATATCTAGAAATATAAAAAAATTACGTTTATATTTCTTTTAGTATATTAAGACTAAAAATTCAAAAAAAAAATAATTTTCTTTTAGTACCTCTTAAAAGTTTTATTTAAGATATTAATTCCAAAAATCCAAAAAGAAAAAAAATTTCTTTTGAGGTTCTTCTTTGCGAAATTAATGAAAAATGAATAGAAACAAATTTTCTTTTATTTTTACTAGTGCTTTAGGATATTGTACATAGAAGAAAATAACACACCTTATCTTTTGTTTATCTTTAAAGTTTCTTCTTTAGGTAATCAAAAACTGAAATTCAAAAATATTTTTTATCTTGTTCATTTCTCGTTTCGAAATCTTTCTTCAGTGATATCAAATGAAAATTCAAAATATTTTTCTTTGCTTTATTGTTTAGATTTCCTTCCTAAAAAAAAAGAGAATCAAAAAATATTTTTCTCCCGTAGAGTTTTTTCCTTAATAATTGCCCATAGAGTATTTGTTTCAAAAAGAAAAAAAGGAAAAAATATATGTTGGAGTTTAGAATAGTTATAGAACATTAAGTCTAGAAAATTCAAATAAAAAAGGAATTTGCTTCTTTTATTTCTTTCTTCTCATCAGAGTAGTCATTAAGATAAAAAAGAAAAAGGGGGAAAAGAAAAAAAAATGTTAGTTTGTTTATTTTGTTCTCGATCTTACCGAACTACGCAAAGACCTGATTCATGCGGCGTCATGATACGTAGGCAACCTACATAGGGTTCAACCGAATTATTTTTTTATTTATTGAAAGAAAAAGAAAAGAAGAAAAAAAAGGGTGAAGTTGTGGGATGTGAGAAATGAGAAGGAATAAAAGAGCGATAATAAAAAAATGTGAAGAAGGAAACGGAGCAAAAAGAGTGAAATTGGAATGATGCCATATGACCTTCATACCCTCGAAGTCATTTTAGAACCAATAATTGTGACTAGGTACATTGCACATAATGTGGGATTATATTATGTTAAATGCCCGAACGCTAACGTGATGACTTCATTTAGTTATCTTCATAGCAGAAGAGTGGTTGGTTTGTGGTTCCTCTCTACAATATAAAGTCAAAAGGCAATGGCGGACAACAACATAATTGAGTTGGTTGATACTGGTGCCCGAAAATAGTTGGTTGAACAGGACACTGGTTTGGCTGATGAGGTAAGGATGTTAAGAAAACACATGACGGACATGTATCAGTCCTGGATGATTGGTAAGGCACCACCCCCGCCACAACCTAGCTTCCTAGACGCTGCCCTTACCCAAACTCCGGTCATAGTGCCGGATGATCCCCCATACTCTACATATCCACCCGCTTATCACAGTTTTCCCAACCACCCTAGTAGCTCCATCACTCATTCTCCAGTTTCCTTTCCCAAAATTTGCCCTCCTACCTTATCCACTATCCCCAATAATGAACACCCACTCAAAGCTCGCGATGCCCAATATTACCCATCAGAGGTTGACTACAAGGTTCCTGACTCATGCAATCAGAACCCTCGGAATGAGCTTCATGTTGAAAATGAGAGGTCAGCAGGAAAAGAAGGGCGAGATGAGATATCCAGGAAGCTGAAAAGCATAGAACAGCCCTTAAAGAACATGCAAGGGATGGGAAACTAGGTTAACATGCCTTACAAAGAATTGTGTATGTTCCCTGACGTTCGCTTTCATGCGGGGATTAAAGTGCCAAAGCTTAACTTGTATGATAGGTGTGGAGATCTGGTAGACCATCTGAGGGGTTATTGTAGTGAAATGAGAAGTGTAAGCGAGAAAGATGATTTGTTGATGGCGTATTTCAGTGAGAGTTTGACTGGGGCAGCTTTAGAATGGCATAATCATCAAGATGTCGGTAAGTGGCATACATTGGGCATGGATCAAGATTTTGTTCGACACTTTCAATACAAATTAGACATTACCCCAGACCGCTCCTCCCTATCTAAGATGGAAAAGAAATCGGAGGAAAGCTTTAAGGAGTTTAGGATCAGATGGAGGGAGCAAGCTGCCCGAGTTAGTCCCCCGATTGGTGAAAAGAAATGGTTGAGCTTTTCCTACAATCCCAGGGGCCCACTTACTTCAGTCATTTGATTCCGACCTTAGGTAAACCTTTTAATGATGTGGTAAAAATGGGGTAGATGGTAGAATAAGGAATCAAGTCAGGCAAAATCATGAGTTATTCGGCATTGAAAGATACTACAGAAGACATTTAGGACACCTCAGTAAGTTTTGGTGAAAGAAAGAGAAATAAAAAATATGATCCGGTGGGCATTTCTGCTCAACGCTCATAGCTTCAATATCAACCCCATGGATATCCCCGTGCACCAAATAATTCTCCCCACTGCTACTTCTCTCCACAGAACCCCCAAAGTTGTACATCACTTTCCCAGTACCCTATCCACAATGAACCACTATATGCTCCATACCCACGAGGCCAGCGATGGCCCGAACCACTTCCACAAATGTCTTACCTACCCCCTCAGGCATATCAACCACCTCCCCGCAAAAGGTTCCAACCGAGGCCAGAATACAAATTGAAAAGACAACAGAAATAGACAAGACATTCACTCATATTGGAGAGTCATATGCCAGTTTATTCCAAAGGTTGAGGCAATTGGACATGTTGAAGCCGATTGAGATAAAAATGCCGAACCCTCTACCAAAGAACTTTGACTATTCTCAAAGGTGCGCATATTGCTCTGATGCCCCAGGTCACAGTACAAAAAGGTGTTGGCATCTGAAAAAAGCAATTCAGAAGCTTATTGATATAGGTGACGTTGTCATGCAAAATCCAGATGCAGTAGACACTAGCCAAAGTTCATCGCCTATTCATAATGAGACGTATTTAGTGGGTATGATTTGTTTTGAAAAATAATTTGAGAATTCTTCCGAGAACCTCGGAGGTCCACGTGTTGCAAAGCGTTCAGCGCTATCAGAGGTTGATCATAAGAACGAGCTATCAAAATAGACCAAATGCAATTTGCTAAAGTCAAAGTGATGACGACTTGTGAAAGTCCTAGTAATATTGATGCGGAACTCAGTGGCCAAGATGTCGTGCTTGGTAATTGGAATGACGCTCCATCTCTTGGCTAGTCGGGGAGGAGTCTTGGTGGTTTATTTTGGTGTCATTTTGTTTTGTCTGGGTTATTTTCAGGGTTGTAATCCAGACATTGTCTTGTGTCTAAGACTCTTCTATCCTTTTATTTTTCTTAGTTCCTTTAGTCGTAATAACTCATTTAATGTTATCTAGGTTTATTCTAGGGTTTTACCCCAGTTTATTTTGCTTGTATTGTTCTTTAAACCCTTTCATCGTTTGTCTAATACAATTTCCTATTTCCTGTTATTTCTAGTCAGTGTTTGTTTATTTCTCTTTTCCTTTTATAGTCCTTTTCCTACTGACTCTAGTGACATGTCATACATGTGTAATTCTTGGCCTGGTCTTAAAAGCTAGCCTAATCATGAAGCAATGAAACAATTTTGAAGATGCTAATGACATTTGTGGGAAGTAAGTCAAGAGATTTTGAGATCATATGAAGCCTGAACCATGTGAAACTGGGGTAGATAATCTGGAAAGTTAATACGGTAACAAGAATTCGTTAAGGAAGAGTGCATCCTGGACAATTTGAAGCAAGCAACTTTGAGTTCAAGTGCATCTCAAGTTACAAGATAAAGTCAAGGGAATTTGCTCCAAACTGACGAAGCCCATCCATTTTTGAAGAGGGAATCACCCAAGAAGATCTTTGTACTTGACAAGGCACCGGAAAAAAAGTGGAAATCATATCAGCGATATTAATGCCGAAGTTGTAAAAGAGATATTGTGTGTGCTCTTCGTTGCATGTGTTGTACTTGGTATTCTTAGAGATTGGCCGACCCTCCTTCTGCTATCTAAATACTTTATCCTTTGTTACCCTTTTTTAGCCTTACTTGTTTTCTTTCATACCCCTCTTGTAGAATTAGTAGCAAAGTTCGGAAACACAGATATAGAAGATAAATAAAGAAGAGAAAAGAGAAAAAGAGAAGAAAAGAAGAGAAAAGAAATCGAAAAACAAGTAAGTAAAGCAAAAGAAAGAAAAGAGAAGAAAAGAAAGAAAAAAAAGAGTGAGAAAAGAAGAAAAGACAACAAAAGCAATACCTATGTCATGAACTACGTTCGACCTAATTCCTTGTAAGGATACGTAGGCAGCCTCACGGTTCGGTCTCATCAAAATAAAAATTCAAAAGTCCCCAAGCAAAGAAACTGGGGCAGAAGTTGCGGTTTTGCAAAAGATTTGATTCCAAAAGTTGTAATTCTAAACCCATTCAAGTTGTTTTGAGCCTTTATGATATCCTTTCATTCTAACCCTGTCCCAAAGCCACATTACAGTCCAAAAAAGACCTCCCGAATAATCTTTGACAGAGGTGAGTTTAGACATGCCAAGGGTATATGATGTTTTTACCATGGTTAATGCCTTACCATCTGCAGAATCATAGGAAATAAGAAGAAGAACAAAATGAGAGAGTCTTATTGGTGAAAATATTCGCAAGCACCATAAGGCAATGGTGAGTTGAGAGAAAGAACAAAATGAGAGAGGCTTGATGGTGAAAACCCTTTGGGCACTACAAGTCGAATGAGGATTGTGAATAAGATTGGATAATCGGAACATTGAAGCCCAGTTTCACGATTTAGGGGTATGACAAGAGTTGAACATCAGACTTGCTTGATAGATTAGGCCACAGGGTGCATGTCATGGTCATTAGAGTTGGAATCCACATCTGATAAATTTCTACTTTGTAGTTTTTCTTGTTAGGAATCATCTCTTTTCATTGTCCTTTACTCTGTTCCTTTTGTCTTGTTTACTTCCTCTTCCTGAGTCTGTTTGGTCAGAACAAGTAAGAAATGACCTCAAAATTTGTCACCAGCTTTCCAATTGCACAAAACGGGATCTGGCTAGCACATCAAAGTGGCATAAGTTAGGAAAGCACAGCGTGCGCACTAAGTTGGTAACAATCAACATGCTTTGGGATTCATGTAAAATACAAAGGTTTGGTATATATCAGATCATGAACAATGCAACAGATAGAGGATGTTGGGTGAACGGATCAAAGGTATTCTCTGTGATAAGCTTGGCAGGGAAAGTGGTTAACCAATGACAAGTAAGGTCTTCCAAGTGGAAATCAAAGTTATCATGGCAAGTGAAGAAGCAATAGATCTCAAGGCCAAGGCTAGTGGGTTAAGTCAGGAAAGAACATCATGCGCACTGAGTGGGTGGCAATTGACGTGCTTTGGGATTCATGTGAAATGCAAAGGTTCAGTATATGCAACAGATGAATGATATTGGGTTTGAACGGATTAGAGGTATTTTTCCGTGATAAGGGTGATAGAGAAAGTGGTCAATCAATAAACAATCAAGGTCTTTCGATTTGAAATCAAAGTTATCATGGGAAGTAAAGGAGCAATCAAGGCCACAAACCAACCAACATGTTTAAACTCACAAGTTTTCTTTGTTTGAAATAGGGATGAAGACTATGTCCAAATCAAAGCTGTGAAGCCTGAATTTTTTCAAATGTCGTGCCCAAATTTTGTCAGCACAAAGGCGGTTTGAGAAGGGGAAAGAAAATTAGTTTGATTTACAGGAACCATCCATGAGGAAAACATGGTTCAGGGGGCAAGGAATTTTGTTCGTTCTGCAGAGATCCTCCAGGAAGAGAGCATGGCTCAGGTTCAATGGGAAAACAGCAGTCTCAGAGGAGTCAGTTCAAGTTTTGGAAATCAGGCGCCCACCTGAAGAACAAAGGAAAAGCAATGCAAGTTTTGGAAATCAGGCACCCACTTGGAGAACAAAAGGAGAGCAGTTCAAGTTTTGGAAATCAGGCGCCCACCTGGAGAACAAAGGGAGAACAGTTCAAGTTTTGGAAATCAGGTGCCCAATAAGGAGCCCACTTAGAGAACAAAGGGAGAGCAGTTCAAGTGTTGGTAATAGGGAGCCCACCTGGAGAACAAAGGGAAAGCAATTCAAGTGTTGGTAATCAGGAGCCCACTTGGAGAACAAAGGGAAAGCAATTCAAGTGTTGGTAATCAAGAGCCCATCTGGAGAACAAAAGGAAAGCAATTCAAGTGTTGGTAATCAGGAGCCCACCTGGAGAAAAAAGGGAAGAAGTTCATGTTTCGAGTAAAAGCAGTGTAAGTGTTGGAAATCAGGAGCCCACCTGAAGAACAAAAGGAAAGCAGCAATGTTCAGAGGAAGACTGTTCAAGTTCAGCAATCAGGAGCCCACCTGGAGAACAAAGGGAAAGCACTTCAGAATGCAATTCAAGTCAGCAACAAAAGAAGCTCTCGGCAAGAATGCGAGTCAACAGTCCAAGGTGATCAATAGAAGTTAGTCACAATCCAGAATAATGAAAAAAAGGCAAGAAGTGAATCCAAATGTAGAAGTTGATGAAAATGTGAGCTGCTCAAGACATGGTTGAAGTCACAAGCATGGTATGTCCGATTTTGGTGTGAAAAGCTGAAGAAGAATGAACTAGCACCTACAACTAGCAAGCGTCAAGGTTCAAATCCAAAGTTTGCATGTCTGAGCACGTGATTTTTGCCCTAAGTAAATTATTCCTAAAAGCAAAACAAAATGATTTTTCATTATTTTTACAATTTTTTTTGATAATTGTGGCATTTTTTATGTTAATTAGTTGCATAATAATTCAGATTAAAAATACAAAAAATATGCATATTTTACAATTTTAGTATTAATTCATTTTTGAAAAACAATTTAAGGAAAAATAAAAAAAAAATAGCCTTTTTAGTATTTTAATTGAAAATTGCTATCAATAGTTATTAAATAAATTCTAGAATTAGTTTTAGTTAGTTTAACAGTTTGATAAAATCAGGACAAAAAAAATTTGGAAAGGACAAATAAAAATAAAATTACAAAGTGAAAATACAATATATAAAAATGTGTGAAGGAAATAAAAGGACTTTGGGCCAATTACACCCAAAACCCAAAACAAATAAATATCCCAAGCCCAAAAAAGAGTCCAAACCAGTCAAGCCCCAGTCACAATCCAAACGACCCCGTTTAAGTAAATCTAATCCTAGTTGTTGAAATGAATTGATCTAACGGTTGAAGCCTGATCTCCTCAAAAAAATAAAACGACGATGTTTGCGTAGAGTGATCTGGGCCGTTCACTTGTTGATCCAACGGTTATAGGGCCATCTCTCATTAAAAGTAAACGACGTCGTATTAGGGGTTGGAGAATCTGAGCCATTGTTACATTTTAATCCAACGGCTCAAGGCAAACGTTACATCTTTAATATATCAAAAATTGTTTAAGCCTAAAACATTGTACTTCTCTTCTTCTTCTCTAGGTTAAGCCGCCATCAAACCCCCGCCGATTCCGTCGAAACCCTACCGGCGGGAGACGGAACTTACACCAACCAGTCCCCAAAAAATACCCCAGAACCACCCTGAACCCCTGATTCTACACCATAACCCCTCCTGACCATCCTCTGCCCTATTTTGAAAGTTTTGAGCTCTAAAAGTCACTGGAACAGCTCGAATTTTAATTTAAAGTTCACCAGTGATCCAAAAATTCAAGAAAAGTCGATGTCAAAACTCCTGGATGCTGGAAAACGTGATAACTAAAAAAGAGGAAAAAATAAACTGTCCGAAGAACAAAAATAAAAGCCAAGTTTTTTCTTTCTTTCCTTCCTATTTCTTTTGCTTCTTTTGTTTGTTTCTTCGCATGTTTGTTTCTGCATTGTTCAGGGTTTATCTTTTTATAGTTTAATTTTTAGAATATATATTATTAGGTTATGGATTCTGATTTCCTTCAAAAAAATAAATTTGACATTAAAAATGAAATTAGTTAGATTTTTCTGCAGAAATACCTTTAATTTGTTTTTGTCTGATAATGTTAGTTATAATTGTTGATATTGACATTAGGTTAGATTCTGATTAGTTTTGATTAAGTAAATTGATAAGTATAATTGGATTTTCATGATTTTCAGTATATTTAGCTTCTGAAATTTGATAAATGTTAGTCAGTGGTAATAGTTAGTAAAAATTTTGATTTGTTAGGGTTAATTAGTATTGACAGTAATTAGTACGGTTATAGCTGATTTGGTTCTTAATTGTTAGATATTTCAGTTGTTAAAGTTCTGATTAGTGATAGTGTAATAATGCAGGGGGGTAAAAAAGGGTAAAAGGGCAGTAGGGCATTTAGCAAATATAGTATAAATTCAGGGATAGTTTGGGGATATAAAATGGGATAATGGTAATAAACCTAAGGAAGTAGGGGTAGTTTGGGAATCCTAAAAGGGCAAATAGGTAGATTTCAAAGTGAAGTGAGGGTATATAGGGAATTATACTAAGATAGAAGGTTCTAGATGGGGTAGTTAGTGTGATTTCTCACAAATAAAGGGTAGTTAACTGAATTACAAGTAAAAGAATAGGGATAAAACTGAAATAAAAGAGGGGCCATAGTGTAAATAATAAAATTCAAAATTCCCTCCATTTTTAACTCTATAAATAGGCATCAATATGCCTCATTTGATAAGTTTGGCAATCTGAAATATCTCTCAAATAATTCCTGCTGTTTTAGATCCAAATTCTCGATATTTTTCATTACAAAAATTCAAAAAAAATAAAAAACAGTAGAAAAAGTTCAACATTTCACTGTTTCATTAGTTTTAAGTTCAAATTGAGGACTGTTTGTCGACTTTCTGTGGTTCTGGTGATCGAAATACTGAGGAATTTGCATTGGATTAGTCTAGTTCTTTTCTCCTGGTCTATATCTTCTACTGTTAGTTGAAATCTGGTGGTGTTGAGGCTGTGGTTGATACTTGCTGCATTAATTCTGTTGCTGTTGCTGATTTTTAGAGATCTAATTCTCTCTTGTCTCATATTCTCTGATCAGGTACAATTCGATCCTTGTGGAATTCATTTGAGTATGTAATTGAAGCATTGATTTAAAGAGAAGACTGAATATAAGATAATTGGAAGATTTAATTTGTCTGTTGTTGTTCTCCTTTAGTCATTTTAAAACTTTGCAAGTGTTTAAATTCATGCACTCTCAAAGTAAATTGCAAATAACTGGATCTGTTTGTTCAGTAATAATTTCCTATTGATGTGACTATTAGATACTATAACAATGGGCAATATAAATATGCTTTGGTATATTTTGAGTTTGGATATGCAACATTAAGTTTGATTATGTTATAGTTTGGAAGGTTGAATATTGGTTGTAGTTGTAAATTTCACATAATGAACGTATGTTTGCATAGGATATAATATCAGCAGGTTTAATAGATCCATGCCTGTATGGATTCATTTCAGTCTAAGTTTGATGTTAAATATAGGCTTTATGTAATTCATTCATGATTCATTAGTTATATAATTTAGAAGTATAACATGCACATTAGAATTAATTAAAGGAGTTGCAGAATACAAGTATATCAGATCAATTGATAGTTTTAAATGCTCTGAGTGTTAAGTTTGGCTTCAATCGATTGTTGTATAAATGTTCTCTGTTGATCGTAAAATGAATGCTTGAAAAAGAATTAGACGTTGATAAAGTATACAGATCTCTTTAGCTAATTGTTAAGCAATTTTGTTTCGTTCCCACTGGGGCTCGATCCCAGGTCCTTTGCCTGCAGCCCTGTATTTGTTAGCATTGGGCCTCTAAGCCGAAATAGTGGATTATATGGACTTGGACCAACATGTAACGCTAGAAGCCTTGGGCTAAGCGGAATAAAAAACGAAGCATGCCTCATTTGATTGTTACTTGGGCTAATTGCAAAAGCCCGGAATTACTGAAGATTAAAGATGCTAATTAATTAGGACTTTTACTTTTATTATTAGGATAAAAAAAAATAGAAAATATAGATCGCATTAGGCTTGACCTTTAATAATACAAATGAGACGAGCCTCGCCAAAAGCAAAAACAAATCGCGAGGCCCTCAATAAATGGTTGATTCAAAACACTTAGAATTAGGAGGACCGTTTAGCAAATTTCACGGTCTTCCTCAAAGATAATAAACGCGGAGNCGACGTTGTAATTCTTATAAAATAAATAATAAATATAATAAAAGCGGGTTATTAATAAAAGGCACATAAAATAGAATATGTATGGAAATCAGATAAAACCAAATACGACAGTTGAGCGACTATGCTAGAACCACGGAATCCGAGAATGCCTAACACCTTCTCCCGGGTTAACAGAATTCCTTATCCGGATTTCTAGTTTGCGGACTGTTAACAGAGTCATATTTTCCTCGGTTCGGGATTCAACCGGTGACTTGGTACACTATAAATCTCCCAAGTGGCGACTCTGAATAAATAATAAAAATCTCGTTCCGACTGTCCTTTAATTGGAAAAACTCCTTTACGCCTTTCACGGGGTGTATAAAAATGCGTAAAAAAGGAGGTATGACAGCTCTGGAGACTCTGCTGGGGATAGAAACCCAGAACTTCGGTTCAGGTTTTAAGAATTCGAGCTCGAANAGTTGTCCGCTCGGGTACACAGTCTAGAACATATAACCAGATTTTGAACTTAGAATAGGGACGTTTATTTGCATCATGTATGACTTAGGGGACTCAACACAGGGGTCGGGTCCGTCTAGGATAGGTATCCGGATATGAAGTGACCATCATGCATTTTACGTGTTGCATTTATTTGTCTCAGGCCATCATGCTGGCCGGTTAAAAAAAAAAAGAGAAGAAAATTTTTGAGAAATTGAGAAAAAGAGAAAAATAGTAGTAATTGTTTAGTTTTAGAAAAACCAATGCCCAAATAGTACCGAAATGCTGGCGGATTTTTGAAAAAAAAAAAAGAAATGAAAAAAATGAAATTATAGAAAATATTTGAACAAAAGGGAAAGTAATTTGTTGGTCAAAAATAGTACTGATTTTGGCCAATCGGCCCGAACTACGCTGGTTTGATTCTCACCACGTGTGAGATACGTAGGCAACCCTTGACGGGTCCAACCACATCTTTTTGCAAAAATAGCCAGAAAATGTCAAATTTTTTTTATCATAAATAAATTAAGTGATGCCGTTTTGACAAAATAGCCGAATGCCCCAAAAGGGCGCCGGAAGGCTGTTTTTGAAAATGGCCACTTTTGAATCATTTCCTAACAGTTAGCGAACACAGCCTTAAAATCTTCTCTTGGAAGTGCTGAAAGGCCGTATTGGCAAAGTAGTTTTTTTTT
>MU700594.1:3827-38250 GCA_026770625.1 Nicotiana glauca | reverse complement strand
TTAGTATTTTGCTTTGTTTTTGTATCTTTCAATTTTGTATTTATTTTATTATTTATTATATATTTTTCTGATGTACTTTATTATTTATTTTATTATTATTATTTTATATTTATTTTCCAAATTTCCTAGTATTTGTTCTATAATTTTTAAATGGCATTTTCCTAATTAATTCCCTTTTTATCTTCATTCATCCAATTAACCAACACTGGTATTTCACACGAGTCACGAATATTGTAACCAAAAGTTATTTATTTTGATCTTGGAATTCTTTTACTTGGGGTAAAAATCACGTGCTCACAGCGACCTCTTGTGTGTATGTGAGGTTCAGGTTGAATCTCATCCACGTGATCATCATCTACCTCCTCCGCCAATGGAAAATTACTGAGGGCTTCGTTGTGAAGAGACATTTGGTACCTAAAAGCAATTCACACACAAATTAGAAAAATAGAAGGAAAGAGAAACGGAAGGAAAGAAAAACAAAACACACAACTACTTAGATATATAGCTAAAATCGTCTAACAGCCCAACAACAACGACAAAAATGATCAGGTCCAAGCCTGCACTACTATTGAGTAGTGAGGGTGGTCGATACAGTTTTACCCAACTAGGTCGGGATCGAATCCACATGGAGTTAATTTGTTTGGAATTAGATTTATATCTAAGTCTATATGCGGGTATTGCTCTTAATTACACTTTGACACATGTTTGGTTTGATTCTACTTCTAATGATATTCTATTATATGCAATATTTGAAACTAAGTATAATGCTTTTATTGATTTTCAAGGGTTTAAAGGGACTAGGGTAGTGACTTCTAGCTATGCGGATATCTAACGGGTAGAAAGAATCTAGGACAATGATGTGATTAATTGGGGTCGTAATATAGTATCACACACGGGTACTCATTTTATACCTCTCGGTAGTTTGAGTGATTTTGCCCAATATGGCTTTCTCATGTCCAAATGGGTATTCATGCAATACAAGTGATATTAGCTCAAGTCGAGTATTACTATCTCTAGGTTTAACCCTTTAATTGGGGCTATCAATTTCTTGATTCCACCCCAATTCCTTGTTATCCTAGTTTTCCTAGACTTAGTACCTCTTTCTCAAGTAGAGATTAAGTCAAAAAGGCATGAATCAGTGTTTGTAACCACTACTTCTATAGTTCTAGCAAGAACTAGGTTGAATGCCACTAACCCATACACATTCAAGCCCTAAAATTCAAGACCCATCAAATACCCACAAAATGGTTGGGTCATAACCCTAGATATGGGTTTAGCTACTCATGGAAATAATAGTTTTCAAAGATAAAAAGAAGATAAAAATCATACTACTAGATTAAAAGATGAAAATCTAGTGTTGAAAGTTAATTCTAGTACAAAATTGCCCAAAACAGAATGTACAGCCGTTTCACGTGCTCATGTAATACATAACATGACCTAAAAATGTCAAAAACATCTATTTATATTTCAAACAAAAATACTCTTGCTGAGGTTGAGCGGCCGCATAATTCTTAGTGCGGCCGCATTCTTGCTTTTGTGACCGCGTAATTTTGATCAGGGTACGCGTTCTTCAAATCTGGATCTAGGTTGAGCTGAATTCTGCGGACCTCATAATTTCACCCCGCGACCGCACATTTTTTCTGTGTACCGCACTTCTCTCTTTTGCTCAAATTATGAGCTCTCTGAACTTCATGCACCGCGGTCCGCATAATTTCCATCGCGGCCGCGGTGAGACTTTTGTGGCCGCATATTTCTGGCAAGGTCCTCCCTTACCATTTGGCCTTAAAATGCAACTCTCTAAATCTACCTTTCGCGGACTGTGTATTTCTTATCACGGGCGTGTTGTGGCTTTTGCGGTCGCACAATATTAGTGCAGTTTGCATATCAGATCTATTGGCCCAGTTTTGGTTTTTGCTCAAGTTTTGACTCCATTATGAGTTGATTATGACTTCTTTGGCTCATTTTGAACAATTCCTGCAATCAAACACATTACATTAGTTTTTGAGAATACCTTCACACATTTTTGGCCTAAAATACAAGTAAAAGAGAGCAAATAATAGGTCAAAATCCCTACTTATCAACAATGCATATAAGTATTAAATCATGAGGGATTGATAGAGATTCATGTAGAACTTTTCATTCAACTACACATATATATATTTCAACTAAGGTTATGATCTTAGAAAACAGGATGAGTTTCACTTATAATAAAAGCATGTCAACAGTGTCATTAAGGAGGTTAAAGACAGGGGAGATATTATACTAAGTAGGCTCAACTCAGATGTACAAACTAAAGATTAACATCTAAACTTGATGGATTTGTACCCAACTTATAAAATAGTTAACACTCAACAACAACAGACATAACTATAACCTAATTCATCAGAGATAATCTAATCATAACAGAACACATGCAGAATAGTTTCTAGTGTTTATAAGAATTGGCCGTGTTACCTTAGTGAGACTGTTCCATATAAAGAGACTTAGAGATATGATTAGCAGTTAAACATAGATGTAAGATTCTCATAGTAATGACTCAAAGATTGCTTAAGGACTAACAAAAACTTATACAAAGGAAGAAAGTATTTTGAACACTTAGACTTCACGTACTTCAACTAAGTGATGAAGGATTAAGACATGAGCCTTCATGTATGTTCTAGTTAGAGATATCAAATAGCAACCTCAAATACAGAACAACAGAATACAAAAAATAGTATGGTAGGTATAAATATCACAGTAGAACATTAGAAATCTGAAGTCTAGGCAAATATGAGAAGCTATTAAGGCATATTAAGGGGACTTAATCGTATAAGCTATTTGATGTAGAATAGAAGTCGTTAAGGTCACATAACAATTTAATCAATACATATTAGAGATATAAGAAAGCATAACATCTGACCATAGATTAATAGCAAGTCATTACAAACTGGAATAAACAATTATAGACTATGACAAACATCATGAACGAAAATAGTTAATTAAAAGATAGCAGCATATCCACGATTATCAAACAATAAAATCAAAAGAGAAAAGGGTGGAGGTATACTGACCGTTTGTAGGGCAGAAGATCAAACAAGATCTCAATTTAGTTGCGTAGGATCTGGAGTTTGAAGTTTTAACAATGAAACAACTCGGAAAAACCAGAGAAATAGAGATTGATCAGAAAGTACTTAGGCTTCTAAAAATGATTTTTTTATATTCGTATGAGATATTTAGGCTCTTGTTCGATCTGGTAGGTCTGGTTGGTGAGACAATTGAAGGATCTATTTATATGCCATTCAATGGCTTAGGGTTCTACAGATTCAAACTTGGTAATGAGAAGTGATGAAGGGTGAGTAACGATGGCATCGAGTGAAATCAGAGATGAATAGAGAAAAATCAGTGAGAGATTTACCTGAGCAAGGAAAGTTGACCGTTGGAAGCAAAATCAAGGGACGAAGCTCGGAGACACAGAGGTCACTATGTTTGACCTCTGGGTATAGAATATTTATCATGAGACTCTGAAGAAGCTCCATGCATGCTTTGATTTAACATAACACAAGAGAAATCTGAAGATTTGATGTTTCATGTTTAAGCTAGGGTTTTTAGATTTGGGCGTTTGAACCTTAAAGATGGAAATGTGAAGGAGTTCAATGAGGATCTTGGGTATGAGATATAGAAAGGATGATTTCTAAGTGATTTAAGACCTTGCACGAATTTGTGCAAAGTTATCTTGATTGATTAGGGTGATGGGTTTGAGAGAAAGGAAAAAGAAGGGCGACTGGGCAGCAGGGAAATGTTTTATGGTCTGAGGGGAATTGTGTCATGACCTAATTCTATTATAAATCGTGATGGCGACCAGCACCATTGCTAGGCAAGCCAACAATGAACAATCTAGTAGTTTCCCATTTTCTTTTTAAATTTTTCATGTAAATAACTTTCCTTATTTTAAAAAAAAGGTTTGATGAATATGGGATTTTTAAAAATCAAAATAAAATCAGCTATATGCAATCATAATCGTAGAAATACAATCCAAAAATCATAAGTCTACTAGTGTGTGCCAAGATCCGGAGTCACAAGTGTATGGGCATTCTAGCAGAATATACAGAAGAATACTAGTCTACTATCAAAAGGGAGACTTTGGCTACTGCAGTACGGCTCGAAAGGGGCAGTTCACCGTATAGTCTCGAATAAGAAGTCAAGTATGTGCGCCGGACTGGTAACCTGATGTACCTGCCTCAGATCCTTCACAATTAAGTGAAAAAGTGTAGTATGAGTATATGAACAACATGTAACCAGTAAGTATCTAGTCTAACCTAAAATAAGTAGTGACAAGGGGTCAACCTTGACACTTACTAGGGGCTAACAATGACATATCTAAACTTTTGTAACGACTCGATCGGTCATTTTTCTTTCTAGAACCCCATTCCCCTAAATGAGACTTTTGGTACTTCCTTTTACAGAATTATGACTTGCGGGGATAGTTAGTTCGGGATTTGGAAAAACTTGGGTTTAAATCGAAACACTTGGTTCCTTAAGGTTGGATTAAAAGGCCAAGTTTGACTTCGGTCACCTTTTTGGGTACAAGACCACGGAATTGTGATTTGATTATTTCAATAGGTTCGTAAGATGATTTTGGACTTGGGCTGTGTTCGGATCGGGTTTTGGACGACCCAGGAGCATTTTTGCGCCTAATAGCAAAAGTTGGTTCTTGAAGGTTTTAGAAGTTCTTTAAATTTGGTTTGGAGTAGGTTTTGGTGATATCGAGGCCCAAATAGGATTCCAATATCAGGAATAGTTTTGTAATGTCATTTAAGACTTGCACACAAAATTTGGTATCATTCCAAGTAGTATAAGTATGTTTCGGCACATTGGAAGTAAGTTGAAGAACTTGAAGTTCTTAAGTTTGATTCAATTGGTTTTGGGGTGTGATTCTTAGTTTTAATATTGATTCGGGCTTTTTGAGAGTTCGAGCGAGTCTGTTTTATGATTCCAAACTTGTTGGTATGTTCTAGCGGGGCCCTGGTAGCCCTGAGTGCAAATCAGATGAGGCTCGAACCAAGTCGAAAACTTGGAGCAAGAGTTGAAGCTCCCCAGATCTGTCATAACCGCACCTGCGCTTGGCCAGCCGCAGGTGCGAGCCAAGCCTCACAGAAGCGGCAAAGGAAGGGCAGCCTAGGTTCCACGGATGTAGTCCATCCTCCGGCGAAGCGGGACAGCAGAAGGGGGTACCCGTCCGTAGGTACGACGCCAGACAGCCCAGGACATTTCCGCAAAAGTGGACTCTTGTCCGTAGAAGCGAGGGCGCAGATGCAGAGGAAGATCTTGACGGGCTGTAGCCTCTTAGCTCAAAATATAGTTCTTACTATTTTGTATCTTGGTCTACAACGCGCGCAGAGCATGCCTACAGATGGAGAATGTTTTTGTCGTATGTAACGTAAGGAGAATTTCATAGCCTTATCCGTAATGTACCTTTTTTCTATCGTTGATCTTTATTGTGTATATTGGTTAGTTGGATCGGTCTCTGAGCCGTACTATGGCTCGAACTCTGATTGGCCTTCCGGCTTTTTCCCGTCTTTATAGGCGGAGGGTGGTGACCCTATGTGCTCCTGGACCAAAGCGTTATTGCGGGCGCGTGGCCTGGGGATTTTCTGCAAGTGTTGATAGCATCGTCGGGGTCGTTCTTTTAGGCATATGGTGATTGAATTTCCCTCAGGTTCAGTCTCCGAGTTGAGATCCTAACTCGGGCTCATTTTACCTTCGAACCTGTTTGGGCTGGCGATGATAATTTCATTCTCTGCCTTTGGGTGTTGGGTGATTTTATTGTAGTTAGTCTCCGAGCCAGGAGATAATGGTCTTCGTGCCGTGACTCGAGTTGCAGTTAGCCCTTGACCCTTTCGGAGGTTCCGATTGGTGATAGTGCCTTTTGCTTCCCGCCCTTGGGCATTTGACGGTCTTCTAGATCCAGTCTCTGAGTTGCGTTTCGATTCGAGTTGTAATTGATCTTTGAATCTTATTTTGAGATTTCGACTAGTGGTGGTGGCCTTTCTGTTGTTTGGTCATCGAGACCTTTTAGTATGAGGCCCGGAGGTATGCTTATTTGGCAACAGTGGCACTTACATTGTTTGGCCGTAGAGACCTTTCGATATAGGGCCTGAAGGCTTGCTTAGCTGGCGACAATGGCACTATTTGGTCGTAGATACCTTTTGATATGAGGCCCATAGGCTTTCCTTAGTTTAATTATTTTGGATCCGGTCTTCGAATCGGGTTACGATTCGAGATCACTTTAATCCTCAAGTTGTCAATTTTCAATTCGATGGTCGTAGAGACCTTTTGGTGTGAAGCCCGTAGGCTTTGCTTAGCCGGTGACAATGGCACTTACGCTGTTTGATGTGAGGCCTGGAGGCTTTTGTAGGCTTTGTTTTCCTCTTATTAAGGTCTTATTGATTATTTTTCCTGACCCGTCGTCAGTTCTAAAAGAACCTCGATTTCAAGTCATAATCGCCGATGTTTTGAGCACCTCAAAAGGTTCATAGACCATAGGTAGAGTAGATCGATGCTTTTTTTGAGTTTTCATGGTCGGGACTCATTTTTTGCCTGTTTGAGGTAAACCTGTGTTTTAACCGGTCCTTTCCGAAGTAGATTCGAATGACTTTTAGCAACAGTCGCGCGTCCTCGAGTCGCATTTTTTGGGCTGTATCAGCCATTCTGACTGTAGTCATGTGCATTTGGCCGGGGCTATTTTTGATCCCGAGAAGCATTTTTAGGCATCCACTCCAAGGGTATGCCCTTTAAGGATTCTTACAAATGCAACGTGTAGCCTAAACTGCGAGATTTTTCATTCCTCTTGAGGTCTTACAGTTTATCATCCATGTTGAGGTATTACAGTTTATTATGCATGTTGAGGTCTTATAGTTTATCATGCCCGTTGAGGTCTTATAGTTTGTGGAGAATAGATCTGGTTTTGCCGAGGCTGCCCGTTAAGGTCTTACAATTTCGAATTTTCGAATGCGTAGCGATTGGCGATAGCCTCCGAGTCATCGAGTTTTCTTGAAGACAACTTCTCATGTGTTCGAAGCTATTTTCCGGGGGCTTGGTTAGCCTAGAGTTCCGACCCTGGGGTCATGCAAGTTGTCGAATTGCTCATGTGAGTCTCTGAATATATCGGATCATTTTTAGGCCTGAATACCGCCTTTCAATATTCTTGGGGCCATATCGCGAGGGCTTTGTCAGCCCGGAACCTCGACCCTGGGATCGCATGGATGCCGAATTGAATGAGTCTCCGAGCGTTTCAGGACGTATTTGATGTAGAGGTTTTTCACTGATGATAAGTCAAAATATTTTTCTTCGAGGCGTCGGATGCTTGGAAAATACTCTTTATTGCTTGGTGAAAATATAAGTCGTAAAATACATGTTGATCATCCGTCGTGCCTGTATGGTCCCATATTTGGAAAATAGAGAGAGATTCTGGACTTGTTGGGTGTATTCTTATTAATAATCTTGTTGGCGGAACCTTCTTCCTGATAGAAACCTGATCGAGAAAAGAATGCCGGGCGGCCGGATGGTGGCTGCGGATCCTCGAACGGGATCCGGGACCACTAAATGCCCCGGATGTCTGCCTTCATACAGATTAGCAAAAGAAAAAGAAAAAGGTAAATGACAAAAAGATGTTGCGTTCCTAGGAATATGCCCCTCGGTAGTCGTATTCCTCGTCCAGCCAGGCCGGGCTGAAGACGCGATTTCTCTTACCTTCTGACCTCGTTCGAGGGTGACACTAGTCACGGGCGTAAGGCGAGGAATCTCCTTCTGTCGCTTGTATCCAGATGCTTTGGCTCCACATCTGTCATGGAGTTTCACATCCTTGGAGGAGTAAGGCCAAGTCACGTCCCGGGCGACATATTCGCGGTTATCTATACAATGCATCTGCATCCTTTGTCACCGGACGTGTTAGCCCGAGCTCGGTCGGGCCGCGCAGGGGAAGCAATTTGGATGTTACGATAGTCTTATTGGCTTTGGCCATACATTGTTGGCATAACTTTGGCTGATATACCAGTAGTCACTTATATATGTTTTATTTGAAAATGAGCTCGAACGAAAGAAAGGATTACTAGTACATTAATGTAATGCCGAGGTGAAGCCTCGGCGCCCTTTTTCCTTGAGCGGGAGGATGTCCTCGGGGAGTACTCCCCGAGATCGTTCTTTTTTGGCGACGGGCGCTTGCATTCTACGTTCTGCAGATCATAGCGGGGTTTCGTTAACCTTTAACGGTTATGACAATATGTCGTAGCTTTGCCAACTCTGCTTTGTTCGATTTTCCCTTGTCCGTTGAACTGGATCCGGGTTCGCTTGTTTGGCAATATTTTTTGGTCACCTCTGTTGGGTGGCGTAGTTGCTACTCTCTTGGGTCTGTAACTCCAAACATTTTGTGACTCTCGTGGTAGGCCACGATTTCCTTGGAGGGATTTTGGTCGAAAAGGCCCGAGCCACCCGGAGTTCCCATCTTTAATTATGGTGACCACTACGTTTGGAACTGCAACGTTCAAATCGAAATTTATCGGGCGAGGTCTCCTTGCTGATTGCATTTCGTTGAATCTGGTATCATTGGGGGTTCTTCGAAGATACCGTCTTCGGGCCACCGCCTTGTTGTTGCGATATGCGTTGTGCCTCGGATCATTTCTCCCATTCGTGTTATGTGGACGACGACTCCATTCGTTCAATGCTAGCTTATCTGTATGGGATCTTCCTGGATATGCCGATCCAGCAGAGATCTTTTGAGGGTTACCCGAGGACCTGACTTGGATCCGATGTCGGTTGTTGGTATATGACGAAGCCTCGATCGAATATTCAACTAAGCTTTGCTCGAATTTCTTCGGTGATGCCGGGTATATTTTGTTTGGATTTTGGGTGAAGGCCCATACCGCCCTACTATTTGGGATCGGGAATGGTCTCGTTTGTCTTGTTGGATAGCGGGGCGCGGCTCCCCGTGATATTTTATTTCTTCTTTCCCTCTCGGCCTTCGGTGCATTGAGCTCTTCTCGCATTATTTCAATGGCGTTGGTGTATGCATCCACGGATCATGACGGTATGGTGAGCGGGATCCCGAAGCTGGATGTCGAATAATGATGCCGCGATGTGATTTCTTTCGGGGAAATTTCTTCAAATATCTTCATCGGGACGGGCCTAAATTTTCCATTTTGGGGGTCGCCTTTTTCTGAACGGGCATGTGTGAGTGGAGATGCACCTGTGTGGACTGGGGGTCTTGTCTTCCCCAGGGGATTTTGTTGTTTTTGACTTCCGTGAACTGAGTCCTGGGATCGTATTTTCGGGAGACGGTTGTTGTAGGAAATCTGCGAGCGTGAGTTGACCTTTTCGATGATGTCCTCTAGCATCCCTTTCGTTACACGATATGTTACTGGTTTGTCGTGGCCTGGTACCTTGTATATTGGCTCGAAGTGAGTAGATATTTTGTGTGCTATCACACCAAGAGTCTCTGGGCGGCTCTGTAGTTGAGAGATAGTCGAACGCTGTTCCTGCAACATTTCAAAAATAACACGAAGATCAACTTCCCGATCTACCATGGCTGGGATTTTTCGGGTTTCCTGTCGATTAGCGTGTGGTGCGCCATCATCGGAGCGCAACACTTCATTACCCCACTGCGCAGTGCATGAATCCATATTCACTTGGACCGATCTTGATGCGTTATCAGGGTCTTGCGGTGTTGTGCCAACCGTTAGGGTGGCCTAATTGTTTTCCTCGCGATTTGTGGGGTTATCGTCCTCGATTTCCCTTATCGAGATGACCATTAACCTAAAATCGAAAGGTCTTGGGAAAGAAAAAGTGTGAGAGATATCGTGCATTTAAGTGACGAAACTAGCAAGAAAATAATCACTATTATTTTTAGCCCCACTGTGGGCACCAAACTGTTTACCGTAAAAATGGTAACAACAATTAAATTTGTAAATGGGACTCTAAAAATACGTGATCTATTCCTGAGCTAGTTTGGTAGGGTGATTAATGATAAATGTGGAGTAAAAACAGTAAAGATCAAGTTAGACAAAATGATAATTGAACAAGTAAGGGATGTTCCTGGGCTTAGGACAAGCCAATAGATACCTCGGGGCTGGGCCTCGAGCCTACCTCAGGTCTATCGAAGATAACCGTATCGAGGATAATCGGGAAGGGGATAATAGATAAGTATGCACGTACAAGGCTTTATACTATCAATCTTTACCTAAATGACGAAGAACGAATGAAGAACAATAAGATGCTAGGGCGACCTCAGGGTCAAAGAACACAGTTATCTTTAGAAGAAAGAGATAGAGAGAGATATTATTGCTTATTGGAGAAGTGGAGCAACATAAATCGTTTACAAGGAGGGGAGAGTCCCTCTTATATAGGCGAGGGGACTTAATAAAATATGCATATATTATTTACAAGAGTAGAGAGAAGGGACGGCCTATCGCGCGTCATTTCAATAGGTTACAGATAGACCGACCCTTCAGGTGTAGCTATGCGTTTCGGAGTCATATTCTCCTACCCCTGACCTTGAACCTTGCTTCCTTTGATTTGGACCTCGACGAGCCCGTAGGCTGAGAACTCGATCATAGAATTCCGTTCTTGGGGTCTCGAGGGAGGCTTCCCGAATTGTCATGATAGCAAAAATCAAGTCTTCTGATTTTTACCGCGTACAGTCTTTAGCACTATTCATCTAGATGAGGGCTTGGGTTATGAGGAGGAGACAATTGCCATTGTTGCTAGATAGGATCACCAATTTAGATCCAAGAGGATTTGCACGGTAAAGGTCCAGTGGAGAGGCCAACGAGTCAAGAAGGTGACCTCGGAGTCCAAGGAGGACTTGCGGAGCAGATATCCATATTTATTCAGCACTTCAGGTATGAATCCAAACCCGTTTGAGGACGAAAATTTATTTAAGAGGTGCAGAATATAATGACACGACCAATCATTTTGCTTTCTAGAACCCCGTTCCCCTAAATGAGACATTTCATACTTGCTTTTACTGAATTATGACTTGCAGGGATGGTTAGTTCGGGATTCAGAAGAATTTGGGTTAAAATCGGAACACTTGGTTACTTAAGGCCGGCCTAAAAGGCCAAGTTTGACTTTGGCCAACATTTTCAGTAAATGAACTTGGAATCAGGATTTGTCAGTTCCAATAGGTTCGTATGATGATTTCGAACTTGGGCATGTGTTCGGATCAGGTTTTGGATGACCCGGTAGCATTTTTGTGCCTAATAGCAAAAGTTGGTTCTTGAAGGTTTTAGATGTCCTTTAAATTTGTTTTGGAGCGGTTTTTGGTGATATCAAGGTCCAAATAGGATTTCGAGATCGAGAATAGTTCTGTAATGTCATTTAAGACTTGCACGCAATATTTGGTGTCATTTTGAGTAGTATAAGTGCATTTTAGCGCATTGGAAGTAAGTTGAAGAACTTGAAGTACTTAAGTTTGATTCAATTGGTTTTGGGGTGGGATTCTTAGTTTAAATGGTTTTTCAGGCGTTTGAGAGTTCGAGCAAGTCTGTTTATGATTCCAAACTTTTTGGTATGTTCGGGCGAGGCCCCGAGTGTCAATCGGATGAGGCTCGGACCAAGTTGGAAACTTGGAGCTAGAGTTGATGCTCCCCAGATCTATCATAACCGCACTTGCACTTGGCCAACCATAGGTGCGAGCCAAGACTTGTAGAAACGGCCAAGGAAGGGCAGCCCATCCTACGCAGAAGCGGGTACCCGTCCGCAGGTGCGACAGCTAGCCCAGGCCATTTTCGCAGAAGCGAGGGCATAGATGCAGCATTTTGACCACAGGTGTGGAAAATCTGGAGGCAATGAGGTTCATTTAATACGGGACTTAAAACATTTTTTACACATTTCACTTAGCCCTTGGGCGATTTTTGGAGCTTCTTGAGAGGGTTTTTCACCTAGCTTTTGGAGTTTCGTGTCGCTTGGCATCCAAATTGGAGGTTTGAGTGCATTCTTTAATTGGGAAGTACGCTTTGAGATGAGGTAAGTCTCCTTTCTAACCTTGTAAGAGGGAATTAACCCCATATGTGAATTAAATAAATGTGTACACCTATTTGTGGTGGCTATATACGTACGAGGTGACGAGAGTCCATACGTAGCTACTATTATGTTTGCTACTTTAATTACTTGAGTCATGTTAGAATTTGACAAAAGGAATTCGCAAAAGGTTGAATTAACTTATTTGAAGAATTGAATGGAATACTTTGACTGTAAATGAGAAATGTGTATCTTCTTTAAAAATAATTGCTATTTGTGGATCGGCCCGAGCGCCTCAGTAGTAAATAGACGCATCCATGGTTTGCGTCGTTCGATCCTCTGGCAGTGCACAACTTAAATATTATATTGGATCGGACCATAAGACCACAGCATAATTTGCGCAAGATAGATATTGCTTAAATTCCTCGAAATGTAAACTGCTAAATACTAATACCGAATTTGGAATTTATATTGTGAAAAAAGGACTTATTATAGCTTTCAGTACTATTCATGAAATCCATGCTTAGCATAACATTTTAATATAATATTGTTAGCCCTAGTAAGTGTCAAGCCGACCCCTCGCCACTACTTCTTCGAGATTAGACTGGATACTTACTGGGTACATATTGTTTATGTACTCATACTGCACTTTTGTACTTAATTGTACAGGATTTGAGGCTTAAGCATCTAGTTACCCATCTGGCACGCATACTTGATATTAGATCGAGATTTCACGGTGAGGTGCCCCCGTCTGAGCCATTCAACAGCATGCTGGAGTCTCTCTTTTGTTGTTGATGTCTATGCTATTTCAGGCAGCAGGATAGTCATCTTTTGTATATTCTACTGTTTGCCCACATACATGTGACACTAGATCTTGGCACATATTAGTAGACTTACGATTTCTTTTTGGGTTGTATTCCCACAATTATGATTTCTTTTAGTTGTTTCCGCTTTTAGTTGTTTTAAAAATCCTTGATTGTCAAATGCTTTAAATTTAAGGAAAGTTAGTTGTCGAAATCACTTAATAAAAATGGGAAAATCACTAAGTTGTTCACTGTTGGCTTGTCTAGCAACGGTGCTCGACGCCATCACGGCCTGACATAGAGTTAGCGCGTGAAAATTTTATACTAAGCATGGATTACATGAGTAATATTGGAAACTCAATAACAGGAAATAGTAAATACTCTTTTCACAAATATTAAGTCCCAAGTATCTCAAGGCATTTAAGTAATATCAATTATAAATACTTCCAAAGATTTATCATGCACAAATTATCCTGAGGTCGTACGGCCTGATCCAACATAATATTTAAATCGTGTGCTGGAACGAACCATAGATGCATCTATCTACTACCGAGGCATTCGTCCCTCTCCACTAGCAACAAATATTTTTAAAGAAAAAACAAATTCTCATTTACAGTCAAGTGGTCCATTCTTCAAGTAAGTGAATTTAACCTTTTAAAACTCCTTAATCAAATTTCAACATGTCTTAAGCAATTAAATTAACAAGTAGGGACGCAAACATTGCAGGTATAGCATAATACGGTTCCTAGACTATCCGGACAATAGCATAATTAGTAGCAACGTACGGACTCTAGTCACCTCGTATGTACGTAGCCCCCACAAACAGGTACACATATTTATTTAATTCACCTATGGGGTTAATTCCCTCTTACAAGGTAAGAAAAGAGACTTATAGCCTGTTTGGCCAAGCTTATTTTTGGCCAAAAGTGCTTTGTTTTGGCCAAAAATTGAGGTGTTTGGCCAAGATTATGGAAAGAAAAAAGTGCTTTTGAGGAGAAGCAAAAGCAATTTTGGAGAAGCAGAAAAAAGTAGTTTTTCTCCAAAAGCACTTTTTTGAGAAGAACTTTTGAGAAAAGTAACTTAGAAGTAGTTTTTTAACGCTTGGCCAAATATTAATCGTTGCTCAGAAGTGCTTTTCAAACTAATTAGCCAAACACAAACTGCTTCTCACCAAAAGTACTTTTGAAAAAAGCACTTTTGAAAAAAAGCACTTCTCAAAATAAGCTAATTTTTGCAGCTTGGCCAAACGGGCTATAACTTTATCTCAAGGCCTACTTTTCGCTCCAAGATTATGCTCAAACCCTCAAATCGGTGCCGAACAATCCAATACTATTCAAATAGAGTGAAAACTAACAATATATGTTCAAAAGTTCATATTCTAACTATTTAAGTGGTTACCCAACCCTAAATGAAAGTGACGACCCAAAGGGTCATCACTGGATTTTTCCCGTATTCCGCACTTCCGAGGCCTTTAAAAACCTTACTTATAGTTGCCTCAATTTGCATGCACAGTCCGGGCGCGTAGCCGGAAAACTTTTATGTGGAAATATGTGAAATATGTGAAAAATTCGAAGAATTTTGATATTAATATGATTAAAGTTGACTTCGGTCAACATTTTTGGAAACGGACCCGGAACCATGATTTGACTATCCCGGGAGGTCCGTAGANGCTCATATTTTGGTTCCGACGCCCGGTACAAGTCTTATATATTGTTTAAGCGCTTTCTGTGAAGTTTGGTCGAAATCGGATGTCGTTCGATGTGTTTCGGACTATGAGTTCCAAGTTTGAAGTTTATGAAGTTTAGAAAAAAATCATGAGTTTTGAGGCTTGATTCAATGATTTTGATGTTGTTTTGGCGATTTGATCGCTCGAGTAAGTTCGTAGAATGTTATTGAGTTAGTGTGTGTGATTGGTTAGGAGCCCCGAGGGCTCGGGAGTGAATTGGAGGTGGTTCGGGGTGTTTTTACACTTAGGTTGGTAGTAGATTCTTTTTGCAATTTTTGCCCAGTGATTCCTTCTTCGCGTCCGCGGCCTTAGGCTCGCGTTCGCGTACCTTTCCCTGGTTCCTCCATCACGTTCTCATCCCTTGCCTCGCGTTCGCATAGAGTCATTTGACTCTGAGGATTCAGACCCTTTTTACTCTTTGTGTTCACGTATATAGTCTCGCGAACACGTAGTGTTGCATACCCCTTCTTCGCGTTCGCGTTATGGTCCACGCATTCGCGTAGGCCAAGTTCTGGACCCCCGACATTTTCTTCTACGCGTTCGCGTTCCCTTTCACGCGTTCGCGATGTGTTTCCCAGTTTACCCTTCGCAAACGTGGCCCCTTTCCCGCGAACGTGAAGGGCAATTTTGCCTAGCGAATTTTTAAGTCAAAAATAGAACCAGTGACGGGAAAAATATATCACTTCACGAGCTCTTCCTTCTCCAAAGTCCTAGGGCAAATTTTAGAGCCCTTCTTCATCAAAACTTCTTGGGTAAGCATCATTTAACTTGTTTTCTTCAATTTCCTTCATTAATTACTAATTTCCTAGCCCTAAATCATGAATTCAAGGAAGAAATTAGGGGTTTTGGGTAGAGTTAGGGTTTTGAGAATTTTGGGTGATTCAACCTCGATTTGGGGTCGAATCTTAAAACAAATTATATATTTGAACTCGTGGGGTTATGGGTGACTAGGTTTTGGTTCGAGCCTCGTGTTTGGACCATGTGGGCCCGGTGTCGAATTTTGGTATTTTTGGAAGAATGCTAGAAAACTCATTTCTAGGCTATGGGATTATGTTGTTGAGCCCTAATTGATATTATTGACTTACTTATGCCTAGATACCATTGTTTCGGAGTCGGATTTTAGAGGAAAAGCGGTATTGGAGAGTTGATTGCTATTCTTTGGACCGAGGTAAGTGTTTGATCTAACTTTGGCTTGAGGGAATAGGATTAGAGTATTATTTATTGTTAATTGCTAAATGATCGAGTACGGTGTATAGGCATGGTGACGAGTATCTATACGCCGGTGTCTACTATGACCGTGGGTCTTTTGTTGGTACTTGTTTTGGTATACTTTGGGACTCTCCCAAGCTAATTAATGAATTTCTACATAATGTGAGACGTTTGAGGATTGTTTATGAATTGTGAATTCTTTGGAGCGTTGGCTCAAATAATAAAGTACTATCGATTAAGAAATGAAAGAATTGGTAAGATATGTGATTATCTCCCTTGCCGGGAAGTGTAAGTCGTTGATATTGCTCCCTTGCCGGGATGGGTAAGTTGTTGATATTACTCCCTTGCCGGGATTTGGATGCTTAATTGGGTTCTTCCCTTGCCGGGACATTTCTTATTATTATTTATTCCCCTCGCCCGTTTGGTTGTGATTGTTTTTTGGGTGAGGAAGAGTGATCATGCACGAAGGGTCATTCCGTGCCATTGTTAGATTATATTTGCACCAAGGGACATTCCGTGCTATTGTTGATTATATTATGCATGAAGGGTCATTCCGTGCCATTGTTGATTATATTTGCACGAAGGATCATTCCGTGCCATGAAATGAGAGTTATGTGAGGAAAGCACGAGGGGTGATGCCGTGCATTTTTATTTGATTGCTTTGGGTGAGGATGAGAGTAAAAGCACGAAGGTTGATGCCGTGCAACTATTGGATTTCTTGTCTCTGTTAATTATTGTTGTGCCATGTTTCTTATTTAAGTTGATGACTTTTATATCCGGATTGTACTCCCCCATAGCATGTTTCCCTCTCTCTTAACTATTTAGTTTTGGTATTCTTTCCTTTTATTGCACATATATATATAGAACTGTACAGGTTGATTGGTAGTCATGTCTAGCCTCGTCACTACTTCGCCGGGGTTAGGCCATGCACTTACAAGCACATGGGGTCGATTGTGCTGATGCTACACTTCTGTACTTTTTTGCACAGATCATGGTACCGGAGCAGCTTTTGGATCACAGCAGTAGCACGTTGAGTGGGAGCTGACTTCAGTCCAAGGACTACGAGGTAGCCTAGCTGGCGTTCGCAGGACGGAGTCCCTTTCCATATTTTCTGTTTGTTTTCATTGTACCGAGACAGACACGATGTATTTTTCTATTCAGACTTGTTTGTAGCACTCATTAGTAGTCCCTGAGATAGCGACTCCAGTCCTTGGGTAGTGAAATATTTAACTTCCGCATTTTTGGGTTTTTATTTACTTATGTTATAAAAGACTTCCGCTTTCATTTAAAGATTTATCATTATTATTACTATTGTGTTGTTATTTAAAGAGTTAAATGTTTGCTTGCCTAGATCCAACAGTTGGCGCCATCACGACTCCCGATGGTAGAAAATCCGGGTCGTGATAGTAAGGTTCCTAAAATTCAACCCTGGGCCCACGTGCCCGAATTCCGAAAATTTTTTAAGAAAGTTATTACTCATAACCTCATGAACTCAAATATATGATTTTTACAAATTTCATAACAAATATTATGGTTAAATCTCATTTTTATCAAAAACCTAGATTTTCCATCTAACCCATGAATTCCACAAATTTACATGTTAAAGTCTACCCATAATTTATGTATTAAACTCACATTAGGTAGAAATTACTTACCATCAATAGCTGGGTTGAAATCTTCTTTTTTGAAGCTCTAAAATCGCCCAAGTGTGTGAAAATTGGGAGAAAAATGCCTAAGTCCCGTATTTAAAACAAGCTTCTGCCTAGTTGTGACGGCCTTCTTCGCGAACACGGAAGAAGCCTCGCGTTCATGAAGGCTTACACTGACTGGCCATTGTGAACGGAAGAGCAATGCTCACTGATCCTACCCGGTTCCCTTTCCCCTATGCGGACGCGAGCGGTGGTTTGCGAACATGAAGGCCTAGGCTCACAAGGCTTCGTGAACGTGTGTGCCTTACTGCGAACTCAAAGGAAAATTTTCCCACTGCCCCAGATCCTTCTTAGTGAACGTGATGGCCGTCCCGCATTCGCGAAGAAGGAAACCAGAACTGAAAATTTCAGGTTTCTTAGACTTAGCTTCGGGCGGTCCGAAGCACACCCGAGCCCCTCGGGACCCCGTCTAACTACACCAACAAGTGTTTAATCATGATACGGACCTGCTCAAACTCTTGAAACGCGCAAAACAACGACGAAACCAAGAATCACACCCCAAAACCAAATTGAATCAAACTTTGAACTTTAAGTTTCCTAATTGCTCCGAACGTGCCAAATCATACTTAGACTACTCGGAATAATATCAAATTTTGCGTGCAAGTCTTAAATGAAATTACGGACCTAATACAACTTCCGGAACCGGAATACGAACCCGATATTTAAAATTCTACCCTCGGTCAAACTTTCCATAAACTTCAAATTCTAACTTTCGCCAAATGACTCTGAAACGACCTACGTACCTCCAAATCCACTTCCGGATACGCTCCTAAGTTCAAAATCAATATATAGCTATTAACACGCTCAGAATCCCAAATGAACATCAATAATGTAAAAATTCACTTCAATCCAAACTTATGAAATTCATTCAAAATAACAACTTTCACTATTAGGTGCCAAAATGTTCCCGGGTCATCCAAAATCTGATCCGGACATACGTCCAAGTCCGAAATCAACATACGAACCTATTGGAACCGTTAAATCTCGATTCCGAGGTTGGTTACTCAAAATATTAACTGAAGTCAAACTTAGCCTTTTAAGACAATCTTAAGGAACCAAATATTCTGATTTTAACCCGCACCTTTCCAAATTCCGAACAAGCCATCCCCATAAGTCATTAAACTGTAAAAGCACGTATGGGAAGTCTTATTTAGAGAAGGGGGTTCTAGAAAGCAAAACGACTAGTCAGGTCGCTACAAATTGGGTCGTCTTTAGGGATGTTGGGAGATGCGATATGGACCATTGATTCTTTAGATCAACGGCCTTAATAAGGTTTTAAATGATTTTAAGGAGAAAATATAAAGGCCATTAGATCTTTTGGTTTTGACGGCTAAGATTAAACACTAAGAGATTAAAAATAGAGATTAAAAAATAAAAGAAAAAAGGAGATTAAACTTGGATTGTTGATGAAATAGATCAACAACCCATATTTACGGTGTTTTCTCAGTGAGTCAGGGAGACCGGTGACATGGCATATTCTGATTGGTTTAAATAGAGTAGCCAGGATTGCCAACATGGAATGAATGGGTTGCTTTGGATTGGGTCAGGTCCAGATTTGTACTTGGTATTGGGCCAAAATTAATTTAAATGGTAACCTTTGTGTGTTTAATTAAAGAATTGCAATTACAGCCTCTTCGTCTTTTAATTCTTTTGAAATTAATTTAAATAAACTTAATTATTTTCAATAAAATATTGTAAAAATTATAATCATCAAATATACCACTAATTATAGTAATTGATTATTTATAAAATACTTTGTTTCTTTAAAATATAACATTAATTTTGAATTATTAACATAGTAATCGAATTAATAAATAATTTAAGAAGTAATTCATTAAATTATTTATATAACCCATGTGGTGTATCTTAGAAATTGTTTTGGTGGTGTTAAAATAGTAAGTATATTTGTAATTATATAATACTAATACTGAGTTATTAATTTCAAAACTAATACTTAATTAATTTGTAAAAAATGGGTATCTATTGAAAGAAAATACTTTCAAAACATTCATTGCAAATTATTAAGTACATGTAAATCAATTTTTAAAGGGAGGTCAAAATTGGTCGTCAATAGTTGCCTTAGTCATTTTCATCATTTCTTCAGCCAAGGGTCTATAGAAAACATACTCTATCTTCCAGAGTTAGGTTAAGGCTACGTACATCTTACCCTCCCGAGACCAACTTATTAAAATTTACTAGGTTCATTGTTGTCGTTGTTACTTATTATTTATTAGGTTTAATTGATTATTTTTCAGTTTTGTATATAAAATATTAAACCAATTTTAATTGTTGGCTAAGATTATAGACTATGTGGCTAAACCTATTTTCTAAAAGAGAAAATATAACGGCCCGACCGGTCATTTTGAGAATTAACGCCCCGATCCCCTATAAATTATTTTCCCCGTGTCTTTTTCTACTATTCTAGTTTGCCGAGATGGTTCATCTTGAGTTTTGAGTGTTTTGGAATAATTAGTCCCTAAATGAGAGTTAAAGTCTTAGAATTTGGACCATAGTCGGACCAGTGTGAAGACGGATCAGGAATGGAATTTCATTGATTCTGTTTGCTCCGTTGGGTGATTTCAGGTTTAGGGGCGTGTCCGGATTGTATTTTTAGGTTCGTAGCTCATTTTGGGGTCGGAATCCAATTCTGGAAGTTGGAATAGTTCCGTAGTGTTGAATATGACTTGTGTGCAAAATTCGGGGTCAATCGGACATGGTTTGGTTGGGTTCGACATCGGTTGTAGAATTTTGGAATTTCAAGTTCATTAACTTTGGATTGGAGGGCGATTCGTGGTTTTAGCGTTGTTTGATATGATTTTCAGGGCTCGACTAAGTTTGTATGATGTTTTAGGATTGGTTAATATGTTTGGTTGAGGTCCCGAGGGCCGTGGGTGAGTTTCTGATTACTTAACATATTGGAATTGGGACTTAGGCAATTGCTGAAAATTTGCTCCACCTAATGTTTTCGCACCTGCGGATGTGGGACCACAGGTGCGAAGCCGCAGAAGTGGCTACGAAGCTGTAGATGCAGAATTAGGCTTGGGCAACAGGAACCGCAGATACGGCTGGGGGATCGCAGATGCGGCCCAGTGACTGCAGATGCGGCCCTAGCCCGGATAAGTGGCCTTCGCACCTGCGATGATATTTCTGCAAGTGCAGGACCACAGATGCGGTCCCATGAGTGCAGAAGCGAAAATCGCTCAGCAGAAAAGAGGATTTCGAGGGTTTAAAATTTCATAACAACAAATTCGATTTTTAGCTCGGGGGAAGGAGATTTTGTGAAGATTTTGAAGAGGAAGTTTGTGGATAATGATTCCTAACCCTATTTCGTTTATTTTCATTAATCTATAGTAATTTTCTCCATTTAATCAAGGAATTTGAGTGGAAAATGAGAATTTGGGGAAAAAGTTCCCCAATCAAATTTTTAGGTTTTGATTAGGTTTTAGGCATCGGAATTGAATAATTATTGGACGAGTGATCTCGTGAGTGAATGGGTGTTCTAAATTGATATCTTTTACCCAATTTCGAGACGTGGACCAAGGAAGGATTTTTGGGCGTTTTCTATTTTTTTACCCTAGCTTTGATTTCATTAGTTAAATTAGTTACTTATAGTTATATTCACATTATTCAATTGGTTTGATTAGATTCGGGCCATTCGAAGTTGGATACTCCTGTCGAGAGCATGATATCGGGTTGATTTGAGCGGTTTGAGGTAAGTGGCTTGCCTAACCTTGTATTGGGGAACTTCCCCTTTAGATGTTTGGTATTATTTGATGTGTGAGTGCCGTTTACGTGAGGTAACAAGTACTTACACGGGCTATTGTTGTAAAAATCCCATTTTCCTCCCTAGTCATAAACGGTTTTCCCTTATTAGACTGCATTACTATGTTTAATTGCTGAGATTAGATTAGGAAAGCCCGCCTACATGTTTTAACTACCTATTTCCTTTCTATGCGACATGCTTAGGTAGCCCCTCTTTCCCTAGATTGTGTTTAGTCTAAACTGTATAATTCGATGTCGTACCTATAATTTTATCTTGATCTGCATATTTACGTTAGGACTATGGACGTAAGATCCCCCAGCACTGCATATTTATTTTGGGACTATGGATGTATTCCGGGAGATCCCCCAGCACTTCATATTTATTTTTTGGACTACGGACGTATTCCTGGAAATCCCCTTATACTGTATAATCATTTCGGAACCTACGGGACGGTATACCGGGATATTTTCCTGTTGTGTTTACCATGTTCTGAGTCAAGGACTCCATTAACTGTTAAAAATTTGTGAATTTATTTAATTGTTTCACTATAAACTATATTTATATCTCTCTACTGAATTTATTATATTAACTCTAGTAGGGCCCTGTTCTAACCTCGTCGCTACTCGATCGAGGTTAGGCTTGGCATTTAGTGGGTACCATTGTGGTGTACTCATGCCCATTCCTGCACATGTTTTTCTTGTGCAGATCCAAGTACAAGCTATCAACCTCGAGGTTAGTGCGTTCTTGCTGATTTAAGGAGACGTCAAGGTATTTCTGCTCGCGTCCGCAGATCCTCGAAGTCCCCTTCTATTCCCTCGCCTAGAGATTTCCTTTTTGTTTATCTTCAAACTTTTGTATAGAGCTACATGGATTATAGAAGCTTGTGATTTAGCGACATTCCGGGTCATGGGATGTTATTTTGCATATGACGAGTGGCACTATCCTTGTTATTTAAAATATATTGTTTTATCTTTTATCGCTGTGTTTTCTTTAAATTACCCGTAATATTAGGCTTACCTAGTTGTAAAGATTAGGTGTCGTCACGACACCTTTTGGAGGGGTTAAATTGGGTCGTGACAAGTTGGTATCAGAGCTCTAGGTTCATAGGTGTCATAAGTCACAAGTCGGTTTATTAGAGTCTCACGGATCGGGGTGAAAATATCTGTACTTATCTTCAGAAGGATATATAACTGTTAAGAACAATCATATTTCTTTGATTTCTTTGTCGTGCGAGTTATTGATATCAAGAAACCTAAAATTCTATTCTATTCTTTCTCACAGATGGTGACGGCCCGTATCGGGATGACCAATGACCAAGCACCCGAGCCCTCTGCCAGAGCCGCTAAAGGCTGGGGTCGGGGTAGAGGATGACCACACGTTGCAGCCCAAGCACCTACGAGAGTTGCGCAGAGGAGCCCCCAGCAGCTCCAGATGGAGGGCTGGCACCGGAGATCCTTTTGCTACTCCATCCCTCTAGGAGACTTTAGCTCAGTTCATGAGAATTTTCAGCCCTTTAGCTCAGGCTGGACTACCTCCGATAGCTCCCGCTATATCTTAGGTCGGGGGAGCGGCACAGACTCCCGCAGCATGCACTCCTGAGTAAAGGGTCTAGGTTGATTAGGCCCCAGAGTATATTCCTGTTCCCCAGTGGCTCCGGTTCGGCATGAGACCATGGTAGGTGCTTCTGAGCCAGAGCATCTCAGACTTGAGAGGTATAAGAAGTACCACCCACCTACCTTTAGCGGACTAGCTTCAGATGGCGCTTTAGGTTTTCTTGAGGAGTGTCATCAAATTCTCTACACTTTGGGAATTGTGGAGACGAGTGGGGTTTCTTTCACCACCTTCCAGATGAGGGGAGTGGCATATCAGTGGTGGCGTGCCTATGAGCTGAGTAGTCTGTATGAGGCAGCCTCACTCACTTAGACTCAGTTTTCAGAGATGTGTTTGCATGAGTATGTCCCTTATAGCCTTAGGGATGCATGGTGCGCAAAGTTTGAGCAGTTGTGCTAGGGTGCTATGACTGTGTCAGAGTATGCAGTCTGCTTCAATGAGTTAGCTCGTCATTTACCAGCTTTGGTTGCCACCGTTAGAGAGAGGGTTCATTGCTTCATCGAGGGACTCTACCCCATTATTCGGAATAGTATGGCATGGGAGTTGGAGATGGATATTACTTATCAACAGACAATTAGTATTGCCAGGAGAGTGGAGGGCATGTTTGCCCGGGACAGAGAGGAGAGAGAGGCCAAGAGGTCTCAAGAGATTGGTCATTATTCAGGAGCTCGTGCGCCAGTACTACGTTATTGTAGGGGTTTTGTGAGTTGCCCAATTCATTGAGCTCTGCCATCAGCCAGTGGTGTTCCAGCTCCTCCTAGACCTTAGGAGCCCTATTATGCATCAGCAGTATCCCGTATGCCTCTTGCTTGAAGTGTTATTACCTGCCAGTCAAGCAAGCTAGGTCCGAGTCAGTCTCAACCACCTCATCCTCTGAGGGGTTGCTTTGAGTGTGGTGACACTCGTCACATGGTTAGAGATTGTCCCAGAGTCAGGAGGGGTAAACCTCCATAGACTTATTAGCCTTCACGTGCTCCACCGGTTCTTCCGGCCATTCTCCCAGCCCCAGCTGCCGCTCCACCTTCTCAGGCAGATCGAGGTGGAAGTTGGGGAGGTCGAGGTCGCCATAGAGAAGGAGGCAAGGCCAAATACTATGCCCTTCCAGCCCGTCCAGAGGTCATCACTTTAGACCCAGTCATCACAGGTATCGTCTCTATTTGTCATAGAGATGCATCAGTATTATTTAACCCACGCTCTATATATTCATACGTGCCTTCTTATTTTGCTCCACAGTTGGGGATATCTCAGGATTCTTTGAGTTCCCCTGTTTATGTATCTATCCCTATGGGAGATTCTCTTGTTGCTTAACGCGTATACTGGTCGTGTTTGATTGCTTTTAGGGGTTTTGAGAGCAGAGCTGATTTGTTATTACTCAGAATGGTAGATTTTGATGTTATCTTGTGTATGGACTGCTTGTCACCCCATTATGCTATTCTTGATTTTCATTGGTTATGCCAGGTTTACCAAGATTATAGTGGAGAGGTACCTTAGAGTATACTCCTCGTCAGGTCATTTCATTTCTTAAGGCTTAGCAAAATTTTGAAAACGGGTGTGATGCAAATTTGGTCTATGTGAGAGATGTCAGTATTGACATCCCTATAGTTGATTCAGTCCTAGTAGTGCGGCATTTCCCTGATGTGTTTCTAGCTGATCTTCCGTGCATGCCGCCCGATAGAGATATTGATTTTAACATTGATTTGTTGTCAGTCAATCATTCCATCTCTATTCCTCCTTATCATATGGCTCCTTCTGAGTTGAAGCGGTTGAAGGAACAGTTACAAGAATTTCTTAATAAGGCCTTTATTCGGCCTACTATGTCATTTTGGCGTGCTCTTATCTTGTTTGTGAAGAAAAGGATGGTTCCATGCGTATGTGCATTGATTATCGCCAGTTGAATAAAGTTACAGTGAAGAACCTATATCATTTGCCTCGTATTGATGACCTGTCTGATAAGTTATAGGGTGCTCGAGTGTTTTCTAAGATTGACTTGCATTCAGGTTATCATCAGTTGAAGATTCAGAGCCAGATATCCCGAAGACTGCCTTCAGGACCAGATATGGTCATTATGAGTTTCTTGTCATGCCATTTGGGTTGACTAATGCCCCAGCAGCCTTTTTGCATTTGATGCACAGTGTGTTCCGGCCTTATCTTGATTCTTTCGTTATTGTATTTATTGACGACATTCTCGTATATTCCCGATCTCGGGAAGATCATAAGCAGCACCTTAGGACCGTGCTTCAAACTTTAAGGAAGAAGAGATTGTATGCAAAATTTTCTAAGTTTGAATTTTGGTTTGATTCAGTGGCACTCTTGGGACACATAGTGTCTTGTGATGGGGCAGATCTGAAGAAGGTAGAGGCAGTGCAGAGTTGGCCTAGACTATCATGAGCTATGATGATCCTTAGTTTCCTTGTGTTGGCGGGTACTACCATTGCTTTGTAGAGGGATTTTCATCTGCTGCAGCACTTATGACCAGACTGACCCAGAAGGGTGCTCCGTTCAGGTGGACCGAGGAGTGTGAGAAGAGATTTTAGAAGCTCAAGACAGCTTTGACTACAACCCCAGTATTAGTTTTGCCTACAAGTTTAGGGTCTTACACTGTCTATTGTGATGCCTCAAGGATTGGCCCTAGAGCGGTGTTGATGCAGGACGATAGGGTGATTGCCTACGCGTCTAGGTAGCTAAAGATGCATGAGAAGAATTATTCTATCCATGATCTCGAGTTAGCAGCCATTGTCAATGCCTTGAAGATCTGGCGTCATTATTTGTATGGTGTTTCTTGTGAGATCTATACTGATCACCAGAGTTTGTAGCATTTATTCAAGCAGAAGAACCTTATTTGCGACAGAAGAGCTGGTTAGATCTGCTTAAAGACTATGACATCAATAATTGTGCCACCCGGGGAAGGCCAATGTAGTGGAAGGTCCCTTATTAAGTATTTTCCCCGTGTCTTTTTCTGCTATTGTGATTTGCCAGAACAGTTCATCTTGAGTTTCGGAGTATTTTGGGACACTTAGTAGCTAAATGAGAGTTTAAGTCATAGAATTTGAATTGTAGTCGGAGTAGTGTGAAGAGGACTCTGAAATGGAATTTTGTCGATTCCGTTAGCTCCGTTAGGTGATTTTAGGCTTAGGGGAGTTTTCGGATTGTATTTTTTGAGGTCCGTAGCTCATTTAGGATTGAAATGGTAAAAGTCAAATTTTTGGAGTTTCGCACCGATAGTGGAATTTTCAATATCGGGGTCGGAATCCAATTCTGGAAGTTGGAATAGGTCTTTAGTGTTGAATATGACTTATGTGCAAAATTTAGGGTTTATCGGACATGGTTTGGTTCTTTTTGACATAGGCTTAGAATTTTGGAATTTTATGTTCATTAAGCTTGTATTAGAGGGTGATTCGTGGTTGCATTGTTTGATGTGATTTGAGGGCTAGACTAAGTTCGCATAATGTTTTAGGATTGGTTGGTATGTTTAGTTGAGGTCTCGAGGGCCTCGGGTGAGTTTCGGATGCTTAACGGCTTTAATTTAGGACTTAGGCAATTGCTGAACATTTGATGCACCTGCGAATATGGGACGGTAGGTGCGGAGCCGCAGAAGCGGCTAAGAAGCCGTAGATGCAGAATTGGGCTTGTGAAACAGGAACCACATATGCGGATGGGGGACCGCATATGCGGCCCCATCCCGGATAAGTGGCCTTCACACCTGCGATATTTTTCTGCAGGTACGGGATCGCAGATGCAGTCCCATGAGCGTAGAAGCGGAAATCGCTAGGAAGAAAAGAGGATTTCGAGGGTTTAAAATTTCATAACACCAAATTTGATTTTTAGCTCGGGATAAGGTGATTTTGTGAGGATTTTGAAGAGAAAGTCAGTTGGTAACGATTCCTAACACTATTTCGTTTATATTTCATCAATCTATAGTAATTTTCTTCATTTAATCAAGGAATATGAGTGGGAAAATGGGAATTTGGGGGAAAAATTTCCAATCGAATTTTTGGATTTTGATCGGGTTTTAGGCATTGGAACTGAATAAATTTTGGACGAGTGATCTCGTGAGTGAATGGGTGTTCTAAATAGGTAACTTTTACCTGATTCCGAGACGTGGGCCCGGGGAGAATTTTTGGGCGTTTTCCTATATTCTTACCCTAGCTTTGATTTCATTAGTTAAATTAGTTACTTGTAGTTATATTTATATTATGCAACTGGTTTGATTAGATTTGGGCTATTTGGAGTCGGATACTCGTGGCAAGAGCGTGATATCGGGTTGATTTGTGAAGTTCGAGGTAAGTGGCTTGCCTAACCTTGTGTTTAGGATGTTTGGTATTATTTGATGTGTGAGTGCCATGTACATGAGCTGACGAGTACGTACACGGGCTATTATTGTAAAAATCTCGTTTTTCTCCCTAGTCATAAAATGGTTTCCCTTATTAGACTGCACTACTATATTTAATTGCTGAGATTAGATTAGGAAAGCATGCCTAAGTGTTTTAACTACCTATTTGATTTTTGTGCAACATGCTTGGGTAGACCCCTCTTTCACTCGATTGTGTTTTGTCTCAACTGTAAATTCGATGTCGTACATGTCATTTTATCTTGAGCTGCATATTTACTTTTGGACTACAATGTATTCCGGGAGATCCCCCAGCATTGCTTAATTATTTTGGGACTACGGACGTATTCCGGGAGATCCTCCAGCACTGCATATTTATTTTTGGGACTACGGACTTATTTCGGGAGATTTTCCTGTACTGCATAATAATTTCGGAATCTATGAAATGGTATCCCGGGAGATTTTCCTGTTGTCTTTACCTTGTTCTGAGCCGAGGGCTCCCGTAACTATTAAAAATTTGTGAATTTCCTTAATTATTTTTCCATAAACACTAGTTATATCTCTTACTACTTAATTTATTATATTTACTCCAGTAGGGCCCTGAGCTGACCTCGTCACTACTCGATCGAGATTAGGCTTGGCACATACTGGGTACTATTTTGGTGTATCTATGCCCTTTCTTGCGCATGTTTTTCGTGCGCAGATCCAGGTACGAGCTATCAGCCTCGAGGTTAGTGTGTGCTTGCTGATTTCAGGAGACTTCATGGTATTTCTGCTCGTGTCAGCAGATCCTCGGAGTACCCTTCTATTCCCTCGCCTAGAGATTTCCTTTTTATTTATCTTCAGACTTTTGTATAGATCTACATAGATTATAGAAGCTTGTGATTTAGCGACATTCGGGTTCTTGGGAGATTATTTTGTATATGCCGAGTGGCACTATCCTTGTTACTTACAATATGTTGTTTTATCTTTTATCGTTGTATTTTCTTTAAATTTTTCGTAATATTAGGCTTACCCAGTTGTAAAGACTAGGTGCCGTCATGACACCTTTCGGATCGGCTAAATTGAGTCGTGACAAAAAATCTGATAATTATTTTTTTCGGGTAAATTTTTTTGAAGGGATCAAAGGATTTTCTAAAACCAATAAACTAATCAAATATAATTGATTCAATTACAACAATAATAATAGTAAACCTAGTATTATCCTACACCACGGGGTCTACTGACGTTCCTAGACCTTGTTCTTGCCTTCTGGGATCGTTTCACAAAAAAATACAAATACAAAATTTGCGCATGATTCCGCTAATACACCAAATGAATAAATACATAATATATATTCTTTTTATATATTATTATTGACCAATTAAATTTCATATATTCTCATCTCACTCTATCACTAAACCATGCTACTCTAATTCTAATTATTTGGTGTGCACACGATATGTGAACATAAAATATATATACTTTTAATTTGGAACTTGTACATCTTAATGTATATGTAAGTGTACACATCTATATCTATATATCTATATATTATTAAAAGGAAGAAAATCTAGCTTAGGATTATGACAAGTGACAGAGTAGGAGAAAGATATATAGCAGTTTTCTGACAAAATTAGTTAGGGTAGTTAATAATTGGTTACTTTTTTTAATTTGAATTAAAAATAATTGAATATCTGTATTTTTTTTTTAAAAAAATACTACTATAAAAAAGAAGGAAAATATAAAAAAGTTAACTTCAGTTTAGAGATATATATAAAAGGATAAAACTAATTTATTTTTTTGAGATGAGAATGTATTTGAATAATAATCCATATGGTCATACTATATGGATATGATCACATAAATAAGAATATTATAATAGATAAAACTAAAGACAAAAACATAAATAAGAATACCAAGAAATAAATAAAAAATATAAAGAGATAATTTAAATTCTCATGTAGTAATTTTAATAAAAATTTAAACTTTCATATACCATACAATCGAGAATGATAATTTAATTTAATTCTTTATTGAAAATAACACAAAAATAATAATTATTACAAGTATTAGTAGATTTATAACATGTAATAAAAGGACTTTTCTGTTTAATTTTTGAACTAAATCAACACCATCCGTTTAGAAACGTAATACAATAGTAATCGTATTACAGATAAACACTAAATGAAAAAAAATTAAAATATTATAGAACAAAAATTTATGTATAAAGAGGGGAGTAGCTATAATGTGATCCTAACCACACTAATTTCAAGAAATAAATAAAAAATAATAAAAATATTATTTAAATTCTTATTTAGTATTTTTAATATAAAAATTTAAACTTTCTTATTAAATACAAACGAGAAGGAGAATCTATTTTCATTACTTATTGAAAATAGTAAAAATAAAAATAAATATTATAATTATTAGTAGATTTAGACATATAATAAAAGAACTTTTATATAACCTTTGAACTAATTCAACATCATCCAGTTAGAAAAATAATATAATAATAATCATATTATAAATACATATTAGACAAAAAAAATATTATAGACCAAAACTGTAACGACCCGACTTGTCGTTTTGCTTTTTAGAACTTCGTACCCTTAAATAAGACTCTCCATATGTGTTTTAATTGTTTTATGACTTGCGGGGAAGGTTAGTTCGAGATATAGAAGGGTTCGGATTGAAATCGAAACACTTGATTCCTTAAGGTTAGCAAAAAGGGCTAAGTTTGACTTTGGTCAATATTTTTAGTAAAGAGCTCAAAATTGGGATTCGACGGTTCTAATAGGACTGTATGATGATTTTTGACTTGGGCGTATGCTCGGATCGAATTTTGGATGACACGGGAGCGTTTCAGCTCTTACCTTGAATTTTTTAAAGTTCTTTAAATTTGTTTTGAAGTAAGGTTTGGCGTTAGCGAGGTCCAATTGGGATTCCGAGACTGGAATAGTTCCGTATGGTATTTTAAGACTTGCACGCAAAATTTGGTGTCATTCAGAGTAGTTTAAGTACGTTTCGGCGCATTCGGAGTAAATTGGAAGAATTTAAAGTTCATAAATTGATCCGAATTGGGTTGGGGTTTGATTCTTAGTTTTGATGTTGTTTTACGTATTCCGAAGGTTCGAGCGAGTTTGTTTTATGATTTCAAACTTCTTGCTATGTTTGTGCGGGGCCCCGGGTGTCAATCGGACTAGGCATAAACCAAGTTTGGACTTAGGTTGTGTAATCGCACCTGCGGAGGGCTAGCTACAGGTGTGAGCTCGCAGAAGCGAGCAAGAAGCCGCATAAATGGCCCAGGAAGAGCAGCCCAGGAATCGCAGATGCGGATAGGAGTGCGCACCTGCTAGGGGAAACTGCATAAGCGGCCTAAGTCGTAGGTGCGGTACGTGCGTCGCAGGAGCGGACTCATAGAAACAGGCAAGAGGTCCGCAGAAGCGGAAGTAGGCCACTGGATAAGGGCCGCATCTGCGATGACTTTTCTATAATTGCAAAGCCGCAGAAGCAGCCAACCCTCGATAGGTGCAAAAAATCGCAGAAGGTAGAACCTTCATTTAAGTCGGGACTTAGTCATTTTGATCTCACTATTTCATTCCTTGGGCGATTTTTGGAGCTCTTAGAGGGGGGTTTTCACTTAACTCTTTGAGGTAAGTAACTACTATACAATGTGAGTTAAATACAAATATTATGGGTAGATTTATTATGTAAAATTTGTGAAATTATGGGTTTGGATGAAAACCCTAGGTTTTTATAAAAATGAGATTTAACCACGATAGTGGCTATGGTATTTAGTGAAAATTATATATTTGAGTTCGTGATATTCAGGGTAACAATTTTCTTCTGAAATGTCCGGAATCCGGCCGGCAGTTGAATTTTAGGAATCTTCCAGTTGGAGTTGGATAATTACTCTAATAGTTAAATTATGAACTTGTGAACATGCATTGTTTATTTTATATAACATTGACTAGTTTCGAGTCGTTTGGCACCGAGTTGAAGATTTAAAAGATAGTCGTAGATTGGTTGAGACAAGGTAAGTCGTTTTTCTAACCTTGTAAGAGGGAATTTACCCTATAGTTAGTTTGAATTAATTTGTGCTTCTAATTATGTGGGCTACGTACGCACTAGGTAATGAGAGTCTGTGCGTAGCTACTACTTATGCTTATGTCCAGATAGTTTAGGACCCAAATCATAAAATACTTGTAATTTTTGCACCCTACTTGTTAAGTTAAGTTTTTAAATTATATTGGAACTTGATAAAGGAATTGTAAAAGACTGAATTTCATTTACTGGAGTTTTGGCGGGTTACTTGACCGTTAACAGGAATTTGTGCCTCTTTGTATATTAGCCTCTTACTAACTGTAATGACCCGACCGGTCGTTTTGAGCTCTAGGTCATCGTTCAGCGCTTTGAGGCCCTGAGTAGCTTCACTTCAGGTATTATCACTTGTATGTGTGGTCGGAATTGAATTTCGGGAAGTTTAGAGTCGATTTGGAAAGAGAATTCTCATTTTGAAAGCCTTGAGTTGGAAGAACTAACTATGATTGAATTTTTGAGTAAACGATCTCGGAATGAGGATCTGAAGGTTCCAGCAGGTTCGTATGATGATTTCGGACTTGGCCGTATGTCCGGGTTGGGCTTTGGAAGACCTGGCAATGTTTCAGCACCTATTGTAGAAGTTAGAATTTTTGGAAAAAATTTATAAGTTTGGGTTGAAATACATTTCAGTGTTATCGATATCCTTTTGGAATTTTCGAGTTTGGGAATAGCTCCATATGGTGATTCTGGTGTTGGAAACGCGATCGGAAGTGAATTCAGAGGTCCATGGGTTATTTTGGAGTCATTTGGCTAAAGATAGAGATTTGAAGGTTTTTTAAAAGTTTGACCGAGAGTTGACTTTTTGATATTGGGGTCGTAATCTGATTCTAGAAGTTGAAGCAGGTCGGTAATGTCAAATATGACTTTTGTGCACAATTTGAGGTCAATCAGACGTGATTTGATATGTTTTGGCATCGAATGTAAAAGTTGAAATTTCTAGAGTTCATTAACCTTGAATTGGAGGTTGATTCATGATTTTAGCATTGTTTGATATAACTTGAGGCCTCGATCAAGTCCGTAATGTGTTTTGGGACTGGTTGGTGTGATTGGACGGGGTCCCGGGGGCCTTGGATGTGTTTTGGGGTGGTTTCGGATCGAATTTTGATAAAAAATGTTGTTGATTGCTAGCATCTGGTTCCCTTCTTTACGAACGCGAAGAGAGCCCCGCGTTTGCGAAGAGGAAAGTGGGAGGCTGCTGGATTTGGCCTTCGCGAATGCAGAGTGGAAATCGCGAATGCGAAGGGGTGGGCTGAGGTGACTACGCGAACGCGTATGGGAGATCGCGAACGCGTAGAAGGAAAGATGGGAGCAGGGTCTGAGGCCGTTGGCCTACGTGAACGCGTAAGGTTCGGGGAACTTGTCTTTGTGAATGCGAGCGTCGGGTCGTGAACGTGATGAAGAAATTTTTGGGCTGAAGTAGGTTGTGCTTTGTGAACACGAGGGCATTTCCACGTTCACGAAGAAGGGCAGTGTTGGGCAGTGAGTTGTTTTAAGATGGGATTTGGCCCATTTCTTTCATTTTTCTCTTGGATTGGACGATTCTTGGAGGATTTCAAGAGGGGGTTTCATCATTCAATGGCAAGGTAAATTATCCCCACTTGTTAGGAGTTAAATATATTGATTATGTATGGATTTTATCATGGAAATTAGTGCAAATTTGGGGTTTTGAAGAAGACCTAGAAATTTGATATTCTTCACTTTTCACCACGATTTTGGGTATGAAATTGAAAGCAAATTATATATTTGGGTTCGTGAGATTATGGGTAAACTTTATCTTCGAAAAATTTCAGAATCCGGGAACGTGGGCCCGAGGGAAATTTTGTCAAATCTTCGATCGAGGTTAGGAATTGTTATAAATTGGATTGTAATGAGTAATTTAACATATATTAATAGATTTGCATAATTATTGGCTAGTTTTGGAGCATTGTGTATCGATTAGAGTCTTCAGAAGGGCGTGGAATGCGGGTTATGGATATTCGGAGCGAGGTGAGTCTCCTTTCGAACCTTGTAAGAGGGAATTGCCCCCATAGGTGTTCAAATATGTGTTTATATTTGCAGGGGCTACGTACGCACGAGGTGACGAGAGTCCGTGCGTAGCTACTATTATGCTTATGTCCGGGTAGTCTAGGACCTAAAAGCATGCTTTACATGTAATCCTTGTAACCTTATTGTATACCTCCGTCGCATGTATGATTCACGGGCAGGGTGATTGATTATTTATATTTGTCCGCGTCGCATGTATGATTCACGAGCGGGGTAATAGATGCATCTATGGTTCGTGCCATTCGACCCTCTGGTAGTGCACAATTTAAATATTATTGGATCGGATCGTACAACCTCGGCATGATTTGCGCATGCTTTTAATGTTTGCCTTGTGATTTATAAATGTTGATATTCGTTCTCCCTGGCCTGAGATAAATATATAAATGATGAAAAGGAATCTGAAAATTTCCTGTGAAAGAAAGAATTATTTATTTGCTCTATTCTATTGAGTTCCAACCATGTTTATAAGATCTTTGATTTATTATATTATTGGTGTATTATCATTGAACCACTAGTAAGTGTTGAAGTCAACCTCTCGTCTCTAATTCTTCGAGATTAGGCGAGATACTTACTGAGTAAATGTTATTTTCGTACTCATGCTACACTTGCTATGCATTTTTGTTGCACAGGCACATGTATCTCTAGTGGTCTAGTGGGCGTAATAGCATGGATGATACAGAGACTAGGTGAGATGCATTTCTCGAGGCGACCCACAACCAGTATAGTCTCTTTCAGTGTATTGTAATTACTTTTTGTCCAATTTGTATTCTGGATAGTTATTGTACTTTATTTGATTTTATAGTAATTGCTCATGCACTTGTGACACCGGGTTCTGGGATGATTATGAGATTATTTAATATTAAGTTTGTTAAAAACATCAATATCTATTCAGTAAAATTTATTACCCATTATTTAATGTATAAAGGAAACGATTCCAAAAATATTAAAACAAAAAATTACTAGCAAATTGGTGTTGGCTTGCCTGACAATGGTGTCCGGTTCCATCACGACCCTTTGTGAATTTTGGGTCGTGACAATAACCTTTAAATCGGATGTTTATAAAGTATCTTCTCGTCTTGTGGAGTGGGCTGAATGCCTCGGCAGTAGAATAGATGCATCTATGATTCGTGTCGTTCGACCCTCAGCAGTGCATAATAT
>MU700593.1:154433-177452 GCA_026770625.1 Nicotiana glauca | reverse complement strand
AGGTTTTTAATGAGGCACCTAGCAATGCGTATTACTAAATATGTGCACTCTTTTTCCTTCACTAGAATTTTTTTCACAGGGTTTTTCCTAGTAAGGTTTTAATGAGGCACACTATCTTTTAATGAACATCCAAGGGGGAGTGTTTTATAAATATATTATATTATGGATGTTAATACTCCGTTGTAAATAAGCTTCCTGAAGAAGCTTATCCATATGAGACTCCGCCGTAAATATGTTTATCTATTTAGTACTCTATTGAAAATAAGCCTCCTGAAGAAGCTTATCATTTCAGTATCCAGTTATGGATAAATATTACTCTTAGTATAAGATTATCCATATCGGATATAGTAGCAGTTTACACACCAGCTTGTAGTAGCTTACACAGCAGCTTCCTTTCTTCTATAAATAGAAGAGTTTTCAGCTCATTATGCACATCAGTTTGAATTGAAATAATATATCAGTTTCTCTCTATATTTGTCTTTACTTTACAGTCTTTATTTTATAACACCAGCGATATGTTACAGTTCTCATATTGTTATTCAATAACTCCACATAGGTTATCTATATCTATATATTTACTATATTAAAAGCTCGAAGATCCTTAGTGAAATATCATTCATTATTTTTATCCTTTAAAATTGATTTCACACTGAACAAAATAGTTATTTAATAATTTTTCCTAATATTTAAATATTTGAAATCAACTAAAATTTTAGTTATTAAAATCTTTCCTTATTTGGATTAAGTAAAGATTCCTAATATTTAGGACTTCAAAGTCCAATAAAATTTAGCCAATATAATTATAGTATCTTCCATACTAAAAGTTTTATTTGTCAAATAAATTGACGTGAATGAAATAGTGGAGGTGCTGATTTCTAGGTGGATTTCAATAAACATAAAAGGCTTAAGTAAAATGGCATATGGATTTTATCCTTCGAAAATAAAATGACTATTAAATTTAACTATTTAACACTTGAAATGAGATAATTAAATATTTAATAAAAATAAATTATTTCATTTGATGTAAAGATAAATAACTGAGTTTTTATATAAACATATAGGAAGAGAATTCAATTCAATTCAATTCTTTTTCAAATTAATTTATATACACATTTTTATTTTTTCAAGTTGACAAACTCCTTACATATATAAATTTATCTTCATAAGAAGAAATTTTCATTATCACCATTCTGATCAAATTTTTTTCTATATGTCACACGTTTCTTACAAAATTCGAGTTTGATGTTCATTTCAAATACAATTTTCTTGGAAGAAATCATAGCATATGCAAATTCTTCTTCTCTATATTTGTTAAAGAAATTAGAAATCAATCATTTTTACTTCACATAATTTTTTTTAAACTTATATATTGTCTATAGGTATAACAAAAATGGGGCACCGCAAATATGGGGCCTAAAGCAGTTGCTTTATCTGCTCTAGGGAAGGACCGCGAGCGATGTGCACAAATAACTACTAACAACACATGTCTTTATTTTAAAGCTAGTGTTTTAAATGTCTTTAGTCTTTAGCCACTGGTTTAATAAACTTATACCCGACTGGACGAAAATACCCTTCTGCCATAACTTATACCTACGCTTTTATTAATGATCAGCAGCAGCAGCAGCATCAGCGGTAAATTAATTCACTGTGATCGTCAAAATTGCAGAAGATTCTCTTTCGATTTCAAACTATAGAATTCAACATTCTCATCCAAAAATCGACATAGATTTACAGTAAGTTATACTTTTATGTGTTTCTATAGATTTTTATTTCGACATAGTTATTCTCTTTTTGATTTCTATTAATTTTTATACAGTAAGTAGAAATTTGATTTTTTTTGAATTTCTGGATTGATAAAGTTAAGGACATTGTGTCCCGTGATAATTCTATAAAAACTGAGCACATAATATTAAGGACATAGTGTCCTGATTTTGCAAATTGAATTGAAAAAGTTAAGGACACAATGTCCTTGACTTTGTTGTTGTTCTTCAGTTGTCACGACCCCAACCCCGGTCGTGATGGTACCCAACACACTGCTAGGCAGGCCCGACCAATTCTACAACCTTAACCATTTATGTAACTCATGAATTACTTAACATGGATGAATTACTAAATCACAATACTGAATATCTGAAATAAAGTTAAAATATGCGGAAAACCCAAGTAGAAGTACTACTACACAACCCGAAGAATCCGGTATCACAAGTCTGAGCCTCTAATATACGAGTGTCAATCTACTACAGAATATTCTGAAGAAATGCGGAATATAATAAATAGGATAGATAGGAAGATCAGGACTGCGGACGTCATGCAACTACCTTGATGCTCCCAGATATGATGTTCGACAGAGAAAGTCTCATTCAGCCTCAGTGGGTGCACCTGAATCTGCACACAAGGTGCAGAGAGTAAAGTGAGTACTTCCAACTCAGTAAGTAATAAACATAAATAAAGGTTGAGAATAAGAAATCCTGAATAGGCACAAAGTAATTCTATAAATATAGCAACTTGAACCCAACAGTACAAATTAGTAAATCAATTAAAACGCTTAAGGATTGTCACACCTCCTTTTTCCTACACCCCGTAATGGCATAAATGAGTTTTTTCCAATTAAAAGTAAATCGTAACGTGATTCATTTATTAAGAGATTAAGAGTTGCCACTTGGGAGATTTATGATGTCCCAAGTTACCGATTGAATCCCGAATCGAGGAAATTATTCACTCTATTTAACAGTCCGCGAACCAGAAATCCGAGTAAGGAATTTTGTTAACCCGAGAGAAGGTGTTAGGCATTCCCGGATTTCGTGGTTCTAGCACGGTCGCTCGACTGTTATACCTGGATTATTTATCTGATTTTAAAACATGTTTTAACTCATGTGCTTTTTTAACTTTAAACCGCTTTCATTATTATTTTTAAAGAGAATTGCAACGTCGTAAAAATATGTCTCGAACCACGTCACATTGATGCACCCGTAGTTTTTGACACATTTCGACTTCGTTGGGATTTGGATTTGGGTCACATAAATATGCACCCGAGTTTAAGAAGGTAACTTTATTAAATGCCGGGCCTAAAGCAACTAGCGTATTATTAACTTTGCGGGAAGCCATGAAATTCACTAAACGGCCCGACCCGAATTTTAAGTATTTTAATATAAATATTTAAAGAGGGCCCCGCAATTTATGTATTTTTGTTTGGCGGGGCGTATCTCATTTATTATTTAAAGGCCAACCTAAAGCAAACTACGATTATCTATTATGTCTTGTTTCTAAAAAGTAAAGAAAAAGGGCCTAATTAATTTATTCAATTCAAAAGCAACCTTAATAACATCTTTCAGCATCTTTGGGCTCTGAATTTGGTCCAAGAAAAAACCCAATTCGGTCAACCCATGGTGGGCCTTATACGGATAATTCCAGGCCCAGACGTGATGGCTGAACTTAATGACTTGCACGGCCCATCAGTCCAAATCCAAACACGTTTATATGAATATTAACAACCTTTACATAAACCCAAAACAAACTTAGCATCGAACTCAAACAGATTTGAAATTAATTTCAAAGTTCAGATTTCCTTATCTACTTATCTAATGGCGATTTTTTTGAGTATCAACAGTAATTTAAATCTTGTTTATCATTAAGGGTTAAATACTAGAAGCACGGACTGAATTTAGCAAACTAAACATGAATATGAACCTCAAATTTATAGATCAGATAACTCAAATACACAGTTCAACTATTATAATCTTTAATTTTTAACTAATGTATCTATCTAGCATTCTAGGTGGTATACGAATTACAGCTGTCTAGCAACACGTCAATGAATCCAAATTCAAAGCCAACTAACAAAATTCAACCCTGGAATCCATGTTTAGTATTTGAGTTTTTAAATTAAACTAACATTGAAGAGGACAAATCTGCATATAACTCCTATCGGAATTAATTTCAACAAAATCAAACTAGGCCAAATATACCAACTCATAGTCCATTGTTCATATTATTACAAATCAAACTAAGCTATTCTAGCTAGAATACATACTAACAGACATTCGTTCAATTATAGGCATACAACAACCAAATGAACTTGCATCGTGAAGCAGAAATCATGAACATGTTTTATTCCACTTCTGTTTCAACAGCTACATCAAGGCGTGATTAATGTGTGTACCTGGAGCTAGAAAAAAAATGAAAGAATAAGGAGAATCAGTAGGAAATAGCACAACACCAGATGTAAACCAGCCACAACACAGCAACAGGATCTCTTGAGAACCAAAATGGAACCACTATGACCCAGAGATGAACAACGAATGAATAATCAACCAGTGAAATCACCCAAAACAGACTCGATTGACCAGTTTCGACTCGAATTCAAACCAGAACCACTTCTGCTAGCAAATACCCCAAACACAGCTTGACCAAACCCAAATTTAACTTGAAATTAAATATAAGAACACTAGGAACTCGGATTAATAGTTAAAACTTGCAAGTGATCTAAGAAAATCGATGTAACAGTAATTTTTTGAGCTTTCTATGGTGTTTTACCTTTTGTTTTTGGTTTTTGAAGATTTGGAATTTGAAATTCAAATTTCAGATTTGAAACTTGAAGAACACTTTTTGGGGGAAATTTCCAGATGTGTAAAAACTTGCAAATGAAGGCATTAGACATGCCTTTTATAGGCAAAGCTAAGGGAAAACTTCAGATTTTCATTTACATCCCTAGTCCCTCTTTTAATTTTTCAGCTTTACTTATTTGGTCCTTTATTTTCTGACTTCTTTATCAAGTTATACCACTAAAATTACTAAGATTTAAAATAAAGCCCTATTCTAGAAAATTCTAGAGAATTCTAGCATGTTTTCTATTTATGGAATAACTATACTACCCTTATTTTATTCTGAAATTTACTAAACTAGTCTAACTAAACCCCAACCCCTTCTACCCTAGTTAAAAACTACCAGCTATAACCAAATCAATTTAACTAGTCATAACAACTAATTAAACTAAGCACTGAACTAAGGCAATATTGATAACAATTACTGATTTACCTAAACTAAACTAAACAAAACAAATTAAAACCAGCTAATAACAATAACAGGGAATACTGAAAACAGGTTAAGACTAACAAAGCCCAAACGAGATCAATTAAAGACTTATTGAACAAGAATTAACCTGATAATAAAACTAAGATCAGAACTCAGAGCAAATTAGAAACAAACAATCAGAAACCCAACACATAATCAGAACACAAAAAATCAGAACAAAAAAGGTAGAAATCAAAACGAAAATTAACCTATAAATTAACAATTATAGAATCAATTCAAAAATAAGAAATGAACGACAAAAATTAGACCTAAAGCACTTGAATAAAACTAACTTAAACTTATGACGAAATTGAAAAACAGGCCTATGTTACCAGCTAATCATAAAGCAAAATCATGGAATTAATTCACCATAACACAAGAGAAGAAGAAAAGAAACAGAAACAGAATTGGACAAAGAAACTCACTGTTATGACTCAAAGTTCTGCTGCCTCTCGATTCAAAATTCGAGCGATTCTGGTAATATTTGAACGCCACTGATGGTGGATTCGTCATGAGGGAGGTGAGAAGGCCATATGGTATGAATTTGGTGGGGTTTGGGGAACATAGGGTTTTGGTTTGAAATTTCAATTTAAAATTCGAACAGTTCCAGCGGGAATTGAGGGACGGGGTCTGAGGATTTAGAGAGAGGAGGACAAGGGGATTAGAGGGTGTAATTTTGATAAAATTTGGACGAATTTGCGTTTTGACCGAAATTTAGATTTGATATTCGAAGCTTTTGGTGGGGATTCGAAGGAAACTATGGGTAGATCTGGAGAGAGGAGGTAATAAAGGTTCAAGGGTGTTAAATTTTTGGGTGAGAACGGAGACCGCCCGCCGCCGTGAGGCGATTTCCGGTGGCGGAACACGGCGGCATTACGTTTGGGTCTTTGAGGGGTGTGAAGATGACGATGGGGGGGAGGGGGGTAGGTCAGGGTTCGGACCGTTATATATCTATGATTAGGGCTTCTGGACCGTTAGATCTGGTAACCTCGACGGTCCAAATTTAAAGCCATTAAACGGAGCCGTTTTTGTTATATTGGGGCGGACCGGATTGGGAAGGGATTTGGGCTTGGACTAGGTGTGTTTGGTTTGGGCTAGGCATAATTAATTAAAAATAGCCCAATTTCGGGTCTTTCATTAAGACAACCCTTTTTCTTTTTAATGGTTTTCTTTTCTTCTTTTTTTCATTTTGTATTTATTTTTTATTCATTATTTATATTTTTTATGATTTTTATTAAATGCCAAATCAACAAATAAAAACCCAAATTGACTTCTAAAATTAAATTACTCAATTTCCAAATACCATAACATCTAATTAAACGCAAACCAAGACAATTAAGAGTATAAATGCAAAAAGAACCAATTTTTGCTATTTTCTTTATTTTTTAAAGTAACTTTACTACTAATTAATCCTAAAATGTGAATTTAAATCCTAAATGCAAAATGCCAAATATATTTTTGATATTTTCATTGAATTAAATGCGCAAATAAAATGCATACAATTAACATAAAATGCCACAAAAATGCACGAAATTGCAGATAATGAAAGGAAATTATTTTGTTTGAATTTTTGGGAGTAATTCATGTAGGGAAAAAATCACGTGCTCACAAGGATATACCACAATAGATAAATAAGTAAATGACAATCAAATATGCAATGCAACACATAAACCGGTACTCTCCAGTACCCGCTGCGGCGTGCAGCCCGCTCCATTTATTTAACGTCGACGGTGCTCACTGGGGTATGCAGACTCCGGGAGGGGCCCCTTACGGCCCAAGCGCAATATCAAACCATCTCGTGGCATTCATTAGGCCCTAAGCCTCAAATCAATATCAATATAATACTGCTGCGGCGCGCAACCCGATCCTACACTCAGTCCAGAATCACATAAGCCCCTCGGGCACAATAGCATGTAAAATATTCAGCCCAAACTTCATTAGAAATATTATTTAAGTTACAAGTTTTGAGAAAAAGTGGCTGAGTTTGCAAAACAATATTAAATACTAGGACTGAGTTCAATTACCTATAAATATGGTAAGAAACCAGTAAAAACAATCCCTTAAGGATTCAAGCAGTTGGCACGAAGCCCAATTATGATAATTAATCCATTTTTATAAGGATATCAACTAAGCTTCAATCAATTAGGTAGTAATTTTATTAAGCGGGACGGACCAAGTCACGATCTCCGACGGTGCTCTACCCCACACCTGTTATCCGGTGTGAAAGTCACCTCAACATAGCACTACAATGTGCGAATTCGGGATTTCAAACCCTCAGAACATCATTTACATCTATTACACACCTTGAACCGGCTATTTCTTTAACTCGCGACGCCTTTGCCCCTCGAATTGTCCTCCACGTGTGTCGAATCTTTCCAAAATCAGAAGGAATGCGTCACATTATTCTATAGGAACAATACCCAATCGAAAATAACAGAAAGACATCATAATCCCAAAATTTGTCAAAAATTCAAGCCCCAGGACCGCATCTCGTAACTAAGAAATTCTTACACCAACGGGTTCCTTATCTCGTCCCGAGTCTATACATATAAATAACACCAAAATCGGAGTCCAAATGACCCCTCAAATTCCAATTTACAAAAATCTTAAAATCCAAGCCCTAGTTTCTTCCAATTTGGCTAAATTCTCAAGAATTTCAAGGATAATTCCACAATATAATCGTGTTTTTAACTCATAAAATTTACCTCCATTCAATCTTCTTTGAATCCCTCTTCAAATGCTCCCAAGTAGCTCTCAAAATGCTCAAAAATGGAGGAAAATGGGTTTGGGTTCACGGATGAAATGTTTTTAACATTCTGCCCGGACCACTGTAGCCAACCCTATGCGATCGCAGCCTACCCTTTGTGATCGCACAGCACAAAATTTTCACCTCCAAAATTAACCCTATGCGATCGCGGATATGCCCATGCGATCGTAGTGCACAAGGTCCTTAGCCTATGCGATCGCATTGAACAAATTTCTACTAAAAATCTCGGATCAACTTTACACTGTGCGATAGCATGCCTCCCTATGTGATCGCATTGAACAACCAAACAACCCCTCCAAATGCTTCTATGCGATCGCATCCCCTCTCCTGTGATCGCATAGAGCAAAATCCTGCAGCACTAACCTGCAATTTTGTGCAACAACCTAAGTCCCAAAAACCTCCCATTAGCCATCCAAATTCACCTCGAGGCCCACAGTACCTCAACCAAAAATGCCAACACCTCCTAAAACATCATACCAACTTGTTACAATCATCAAAACGCCTCAAACAAAGCCAAAACCATCCAATTACATCGAATTCAATCCTAAGTTCTTCTAAAACTTCCAAAACACGCATTCGATAAAAAACCCAACCAAAACACATCCGAATAACCTAAAATTTTGCACACACATCCCAAATCACCTAACGAAGCTACTGAAACTCTCGGAATTCCATTCCAACTCTTGGATCAAATTCTCACCTTTCAACCGGGATTCGCCAAAAATATTAACTTCGCCAATTCAAGCCTAATTCTACACCGGACCTCCAAAATCAATTCAGATCACACTCCTAAGTCACAAATCATTCACCGAAGCTAACCAAATCACTGTAAATCATATCCGAGCCCTCTAACACATAAGTCAACATCTTGTTGACTTTTCCAAACTAAGCCTTCCTTAAAGAGATTAAGTGTCTCATTTCCTTCTAAAATCAATCAAAATCAACTCGTTCACACCCAACACTGATAATGAAGCATAAAGGAGCAGAAAATGGGGGAAATGAGGTGGTAACGCACGTGACGACGGGTCGGATCGTCACATCCTCCCCAACTTAAACAGACTCTCATCCTCGAGCGAGTCAAGAAACATACCTCAAGCCTCAAATAGATGTGGATATCTGCTCTGCATCTCCCACTCGGTCTCCCAGGTAGCCTCCTCCACGGGCTAACCTCTCCATCGCACTTTCACCGAAGCAACATCCTTTGACCTCAACTTCCGAACCTGACTATCCAATATGGCTGCTAGCTCTACATCATAAGTCAAGTCACCCTCCAGCTGAACTGTACTAAAATCCAGAACATGGGACGGGTCCCCAATGTACTTCCGGAGCATAGAAACATAAAAAACTGGATGCACGCCCGATAAGATGGGTGCAAGGCAAGCTCATAAGCCACCTCCCCAATCCTCCTAAGTACCTCAAATGGCCCAATGAATCGCGGAATCAATTTCCCGTTCTTTCCGAATCTCATAACACCCTTTGTGGGTGAAACATTCAGCAAGACCTTCTTACCAATCATATAGGACACATCTCGGACCTTCCTATCCGCATAACTCTTCTGCCTCGACTGCGCTGTACAGAGTCTCTCCTGAATCACCTTTACCTTCTCCAATGCATCCTGAACCAAATCTGTCCCCAACAATCTAGCCTCGCCGGGCTCAAACCAACCAACTGGAGATCTACATCGTCTCCCATACAAAGCCTCATATGGTGCCATCTGGATGCTGGATTGATAGTTGTTGCTGTAGGCAAATTCTGCAAGAGGTAGAAACTGATCCCATGACCCTCTAAAATCAATAACATAGGCGCGTAACATATCCTCCAATATCTGACTGGTGCGCTCGGACTACCCGTCCGTCTGAGGGTGAAAAGTTATACTCAACTGCACCTGAGTGCCCAACTCTCACTGAACCGACTTCCAAAACTGGGAAGTAAACTGAATGCCCCGATCTGATATGATCGAAACTGAGACACCATGCAACCGAACAATCTCCCGAATGTATAACTCTACCAGCTGCTCTGAATAATAAGTAGCATAAACTGGAATGAAGTGCGAGGACTTGGTCAGCCTATCTACAATCACCCAAATAGCATCAAATTTCTTCAAAGTCCGTGTGAGTCCGGTAATAAAATCCATAGTGATCCTCTCCCACTTCCACTCAGAAATAACCATCTGCTGATGCAAGCCACCCGGTCTCTGATGCTCATATTTCACCTATTGACAATTAAGACACCGAGCTACAAACTCCACAATATCTTTCTGCATCCTCCGCCACAAATAGTGATGTCTAAGATCCTGATACATCTTTGTGGCACCCAGATGAATGGAATACCGCGAGTTATGGGCCTCCTCCAGTATTATCTCCCGAAGCCCATCCACATTGGGCACGCAAATCCGGCCCTGCATCCTCAACACACCATCATCCCCTATGGTCACGTCTCGAGCATTATTGTGCTGAACTTTGTCCTTAAGGACAAGCAAATGCGGATCATCATACTAGCGCCCCCTGATGTGGTCATATAAAGAAGACCGAGAAACCACGCAAGCCAATACCTAACTAGGCTCAGAAATATCCAATCTCACAAATCGATTATCCAAGGCTTTAACATCAACTGCAAATGGCATCTCCTCAAATGGCATGTACGCCAAGCTCCCCATATTCACCGCCTTTCAGCTCAAAGCATCGGCCACTACATTGGCCTTCCTTGGGTGATACAAAATAATGATGTCATAATCCTTCAGTAACTTTAGCCACCTCCGCTACCTCAAATTAAGGTCCTTTTGCTTGAACAAATGTTGAAGACTACGATGATCGGTGAATACCTCGCAAGATACACCAAACAAATAATGCCTCCAAATCTTTAATGCATGAACTATATCAGCCAACTCCAGATCATGGACAGGGTAGTTCTTCTCGTGGAGCTTCAACTGACGGGAAGCATAAGCAATAACTCTACCCTCCTGCATCAATATACAGCCAATCCCAACTCTCGAAGCATCACAATATACGGTATAGTAACCTGAAGCTGATGGCAAAACCAACACTGGAGCTGTGGTCAAAGCTGTCTTGAGCTTCTAAAAGCTCTCCTTGCACTCGTCCGACCATACAAATGAAGCACCCTTCTGAGTCAACTTAGTCAAGGGAGATGTGATAGATGAAAAACCCTGAACAAACCGGTGATAATAACCTGCCAAACCAAGGAAACTACGAATCTCTGTGGCTGAGGAAGGTTTATGCCAACTCTGCACTACCTTTATCTTCTTCGAGTCAACCTAAATACCCTCGCTGGACACCACATGTCCCAAGAAAGCCACTGAACCGATCCAAAACTCACACTTGGAGAACTTTGCGTAAAGCCTCTCCTCTCTCAATCTCTGCAATACAACTCGTAAATGATGTGCGTGCTCCTCCTGACTGCGTGAGTACACCAGAATATCATCAATGAACACTATGACAAATGAATCCAGATAAGGCTGAAATACACTGTTCATCAGATGCATGAACGTTGCTGGGGCATTGGTCAGCCCGAAAGACATGATAAGAAACTCATAGTGACCATACCTAGTCCTGAAAGCAGTCTTATGAATATCTGAATCCCTGATCTTCAGCTGGTGATAACCCGAACGGAGATCAATCTTGGAAAACACCCTTGCTCCCTGCAGCTAGTCAAACAAATCATCAATGCAAGGCAGGGGATACTTTTCTTTACAGTTACTTTGTTCAATTGCCTATAGTCGATGCACATTCTCATAGTGACATCCTTCTTCTTCACAAACAGAACTGGCGCACCCCAAGGTGACACACTAGGCCGAATGAATCCCTTATCCAGGAGCTCCTGAAGCTGCTCCTTCAATTCCTTCAACCCCAATGGTGCCATACGATATGGCGGAATAGAAATAGGTTGAGTGCCCGGCACTAGATCAATACCAAAATCAATATCCCTGTCCGATGGCATGCCTGGCAGGTCTGCAAAAAATACATCGAGAAAATCCCTCATAACTGGAACAAAATCAATGCTAGGAGTCTCAGCTCCAACATCCCTCACAACTGCCAAATAAGAAAGACAACCCTTCACAACCGTACGCTGGGCCTTTTAAAATGAAATAACTCTACTCGGGACATATTCATTCATATCACACCACTCGATCCGCAGAACACCCGGCATAGCCAAAGTGACTGTCTTAGCATGACAGTCTAGAATAGTATGACATGGAGATAACCAGTACATCCCCAGAATGAAATCAAAATCCACCATACTCAATAGCAATAGATCGACTCGGGTCTCTAGACCCCCAATAGTCACCAAACATGATCGGTATACATGGTCTACAACAATAGTATCGCCTACCAGGGTGGATACGTGAATAGGTAAAACAAGACACCCTCGGGACATACCCAAATGATGAGCAAAATATGAAGACACATATGAATAGGTGGAATCGGGATCAAATAATACTGAGGCATCTCTATGGCTGACTGAAACAATACCTGTAATGACGGCGTTTGTGGCAACGGCATCTGTCCTGCCCGGTATAGCATAAAAATGAGTTTCGCCACCACCTGATCGATCTCCACCTCTGGGACGACCCGTGGCTGCCTGATCTCCACCCCTAGCTTTCTGGGCGGGTGGTGATATAACTGGAGCAGAAGTCGAAGGCTGACCCCTCTACTGATGCTATCTGCCACAAAGTCGAGGGCATTGCCTCCTCAAGTGACCAAACTCTCTGCACTCATAACAGCTGCTCGGTGCTGGAGATGGCAACTGAAGGGAACCCCTCGCACCGGAGTGACTAGCAGATGCACTCGGTGCAGAAGAACCCTGAACTGATGGGGCATGAGATGAACTCTGAGCTGGGCGAGCGCTGAGTGAAGACTGACCCTGATGGGACCCATGATGACCACAGTCTGAAGATCCCCCATGATACTCTAGATGGGCCGACTGAGCAGGCCTGAAGGAATGACCTCTACCCTGCTGGAACTGGCCCCTCGAAGGAGCGCCGCTGTAACTGCCCGATCCACGAGGCCTCTCAGCCTCCCTCTCCTCTTGCTCTCGACGGTGAACTAACTCGATCTCACGAGCTATATCCACCACCTCCTCAAACTTAGCACCCAGTACTCTCTCTCTAGTCATCAAAATACGAAGATGGTACTTGAGGCCATCCACAAATCTCCTAATCCTCTCACGGTCTGACGGAACCATCCAAGTAGCATGACGGGCCAACTGTGAAAACCTTATCTCGTACTAAGTCACTGTTATATCCCCCTGTGTCAACTACTCAAACTACCTACGCAGCTCCTCCTTACAAGACTGAGCTTTATACTTCTCGAGAAAAAGAGCAGAGAACTGCTGCCAAGTCAGAGATGCTGCACCGGGAGGCCTACGCTTCTCAAAATCCTCCCACCAAGTAAAAGCAGCTCCTGTGAACTGAAAGGTAGTAAATGCCACACCACTCGACTCAAGAATCCCTGCTGTACAGAGCGTACATTGACACCTGTCAAGAAAACCCTGGGTATCCTTGCCCTCATCACCACCAAATGTCAGAGGCTGGAGCCTACCGAATCTCTCAAGATGACGCTCCTCATCGTCTGGCATAGTTGGAACCATGTATTCCTGAACTGGTGCAACCGGCTGAGCGAGAGGCACTTCCGACATCTGAAATCCCTGCACTACCTACTCTGGTGTGTGAGCAACGGGGGTCTGATTGCCTCCCCCGGCCTGTGAAGTAGATGCTGCAGTGATGGCTAAAACTACCTGAGCCAGGCCAGTGCAGACTAATAAGATATGTGCCAAAGTCTCCTGAAGACCCGGAATCACGATAGGCACAACTGGTGCCTGAACAGGCGCTGCTGGAATATCCACACCTGGAACCATATCCCGAGCTGGGGCAATAGGTGGATCAGCAGGTGCTGCCCCAGCTACTCTTCCTCTGGTACGACTATGACCACGACCGCGCCCACGACCTCTGTTGGCCTTAGTGGGTAGTACTGGTGGTAGTCCATCTAGTCTGGTAGCTCGTGTCCTCACCATTTGTGAGAGAATAGAATAATAGAAGTTAAGTTCTCAGTTCAAAAAAGTCGCACGACAAGAATTTCAAGAATGTGAGGTTTTTCCTAAACTTTCTTCAGCCTCTCGAGGATAAATACAGACGTCTCCGTACCGATCTGCGAGACTCTACTAAACCGGCTCTTGACTCGCGAGACCAAGTAACCTAGGCTCTGATACCAACTTATCACGACCCCAACCCCGGTCGTGATGGCGCCCAACACACTGCTAGGCCAGCCCGACCAATTCCATAACCTTAACCATTTATGTAACTCATGAATTACTTAACATGGATGAATTACTAAATCACAATACTGAATATCTAAAATAAAGTTAAAATATATGGAAAACCCAAGTAGAAGTACTACTACACAGCCCGAAGAATCCGCTGTCACAAGTTTGAGCCTCTAATATACGAGTGTCAACCTACTACATAATATTCTAAAGAAATGCGGAATATAATAAATAGGATAGATGGGAAGATCAAGATTGCAGACGTCATGCAGCTACCTTGATGCTCCCGTATATGATGCTCAACAGAGAAAGTCTCACTCAGCCTCAATGGGTGCACCTGAATCTGCACACAAGGTGCATGGAGTAAAGTGAGTACTTCCAACTTAGTGAGTAATAAACATAAATAAAGGCTGAGAATAAGAAATCCTGAATAGGCATAAAGTAATTATATAAATATAGCAACTTGAACCCAGCAGTAAAAGTCAGTAAATCAATGAAAATGCTTAAGGATATACCACAACAGATAAATAAGTAAATGACAATCAAATATGCAATGCACCACATAAACCGGTACTCTTCAGTCCCCGCTGCGGCATGCAACCCGCTCTATTTATTTAACGCGACATCGGTTACTAGGGGTGTGCAGACTCTAATAGGGGCCCCTTACGCCCCAAGCGCAACATCAAGCTATCTCGTGGCATCCATTAGGCCCTAAGCCTCAAATCAATATCAATATAATACTGTTGCGGCGCGCAACCCGATCCTACACTAAGTCCAGAATCACATAAGCCCCTTGGGCACAATAGCATGTAAAATATTCAGCCCAAACTTCACTAGAAATATTACTTAAGTTCCAAGTTTTGAGAAAAAGTGGTTGAGTTTGCAAAACAGTATTAAATACTAGGAATGAGTTCAATTATCTGTAAATATGGTAAGAAACCAGTAAAAACAATCCCTTAAGGATTCAAGCAGTTGGCACGAAGCCCAATTATGATAATTAATACATTTTTATAAGGATATCAACTAAGCTTCAATCAATTAAGTAGTAATTTTATTAAGCGGGATGGACCAAGTCACGATCCCCAACGGTGCTCTACCCCGCGCCCGTTATTCGGCATGCAAGTCACCTCAACATAGCACTACAATGTGCGAATTTGGGGTTTCAAAGCCACAGAATATCATTTATATCTATTACTCACCTGAACCGTCTATTTCTTTAACTCATGATGCCTTTGCCCCTCGAGTTGGCCTCCACGTGCATCGAATCTATCAAAAATCAGAACAAATGCGTCACATTATGCTATAGGAACAATATCCAATCAAAAATAACTGAAAAACATCAAAATCCCGAAATTTGGCAAGACCCGAGCCCTGGACCTGCATCTCAAAACTCAAAAATTCTTACACCAACGGGTTCCTTATCTCATCCCGAGTCTATACATATAAAGAATACCAAAATCGGAGTCCAAATGACCCGTCAAATTCCAATTTAAAAAAATCTTAAAATCCAAGCCCTAGTTTCTTCCAATTTGGCTAAATTCTCAAGAATTGCAAGGATAATTCCACAATATAATCATGTTTTTAATTCATAAAACTTACCTACAGTCAATCTCCTATGAATCCCTCTTCAAATGCTCCCAGGTAGCTCTCAAAATGCTAAAAAATGGTGGAAAATGGGTTTGGGTTCGTGGATGAAATGTTTTTAACATTTTGTCCGGACCACTATAGCCAACCCTATGCGATCACAGCCTACCCTGTGCGATCGCAGAGCACAAAATTTCTAGCTCCAAATTTAACCCTATGCGATCGCTGATATGCCCATGCGATCACAATGCACAAGGTCTTTAGCCTTTACGATCGCACACCAACTCCTGCGATCGCATTGAACAAATTTCTACTAAAAATCACGGATCAACTTTACACTGTGCGATGGCATGCCTCCCTATGCGATCGCATTGAACAACCAAACAACCCCTCAAAATCCTTCTATGCGATCACATCCCCTCTCCTGCGATCGCATAGAGCAAAATCCTGCAGTGCTGACCTGCAATTTTCTGTAACAACCTAAGTCCCAAAAACCTCCCGTTAGCCATTCGAATTCACCCCGAGGCCCCCGGGACCTCAACCAAAAATACTAACACCTCCTAAAACGTCATACAAACTTGCTCCAATCATCAAAACGCCTCAAACAAAGCCAATACCATCCAATTACATTGAATTCAATCCTAATTCTTCTAAAACTTCCAAAACACGCATTCGATCAAAAACCCAACCAAAGCACCTCCGAATAACCTAAAATTTTTCACACACATCCCAAATCAGCTAACGAAGCTACTGCAACTCTCGGAATTCTATTCTGACCCTCGGATCAAATTCTCACCTATCAATTGGGATTCACCAAAATACTAACTTCGCCAATTCAAGCCTAATTCTACACCGGACCTCCAATATCAATTCCGATCACACTCCTAAGTCACAAATAAATCATATTCGATCCCTCTAACACATAAGTCAACATCCGGTTGACTTTTCCAAACTAAGCCTTCCTTAAAGAGACCAAGTGTCTCATTTCCTTCTAAAATCAATCAAAATTAACTCGTTCACACCCAACACTGATAATGAAGCATAAAGGAGCAGAAAATGGGGGAAATGGGGCCATAACGCATGTGGTGGTGGGTCGGGTCATCATATTTGTATATTAAGCACATACTGTCTTAGTTTTGCAAATTGTTTTGAAAAAGTTAAGAACACTTGGTCCTGAACTTTGAGTTTCAAGTTGAAAAGTTCAGGACACTTGGTTCTGATCTTTTGACTTACATGTTCAATATTTAAGGACAGTTGGTCCTTCACTTACAGATATTAGTTAAAAAGTTAAGGACAGGCACTCCTTAACTTCAAGTTTCAAGTTCAAAAGTTAAGGACACTTGGACCTTAACTTTGGGTTTCAAATTCAAAAGTTAAGGACAGAAGCCTTTAAGTTTGACTTGCAGGTTCAAAAGTTAAGGACATGAAGTCCTTAAGTATGAATTACAGGTTAATTTATAAAACTCGAGCACATAATAGTAGGGATTACATGTCCTTAACTTTGAAAATTAAATTGAAAAAGTTAAGGAGACAATGTCCTTAACTTTGTTTTTGTTATTATGTATATTAAGGACATACTGTCATAGTTTTTCATATTGTTTTGAAAAAGTTAAGGACACTAGTTCCTGAATTTTGAGTTTCAAGTTGAAAAGTTCAGGACACTTGGTCCTGAACTTTGACTTACATGTTCAATATTTAAGGAGAGTTGGTCCTTAACTTACAGTTATAAGTTAAAAAGTTAAGGACACTAGTTCCTGAATTTTGAGTTTCAAGTTGAAAAGTTCAGGACACTTGGGCCTGAACTTTGACTTACATGTTCAATATTTAAGGAGAGTTGGTCCTTAACTTACAGTTATAAGTTAAAAAGTTAAGGACAAGTAGTACTTAACTTTAGGTTTCAAGTTCAAAAGTTAAAGACAAGAGTCCTTAAGTTTGACTTGCAGGTTCAAAAGTTAAGGACATGCAACCCTTAACTTTGAATTACAGGTTCAAAAGTTAAGGACATGCAGTCCTTAAGTTTGAATTCCAAGTTCAAATGTTAAGGACACTTGGTCCTTAACTTGGTCTTGAACATACAGTGCCTGTTCTTAATTATACAAGGATTGCATTATAAAATATTTCCTGACTTTCCCATTCTCTTGACTTACAAGATGGAAACAATATGCATTATAGTTGCTTTTAATGGTAGATGGACCGAAGACTATAAATATCTTGATCATCACACAAAGCTTGTTCCAATACCTGAGGCAATTCGGTTTGAAGATTTCATTAAACAGATCTTTGAAGTTATTGAATTGGATAGACACAAGTTTGAAGCAGTGATATGGTTTGATATCAACCTTGGAACAAGCAAGGGAATGCTTGTATCCAAAGATTTAGATCTTCACACATGTATAGAGTTACTAAAAACTCATTCACTTTTCAAAGGCTGTCGTTTCATTGTTGATATTTCGGAAAGAGTTTTTGGATCAACAAGAAACATACATGTCAACACAAAAACTCAACATGACAATCAAAACAAATGCCAACAAATAATGGAAATAGATATGGTTGAAGCTCAAGCAATAACTGAAGAGGTGCTTCAAACACATGTCAACAGAGAAACTCAACATGACAATCAAAACAAATGCCAACAGATAATGGAAATAGATCTGGTTGAAGCTCAACCAATAACTGAAGAGGTGCTTGAAACATTAGATTCTATTCAAGTAGAAGGATAAAGCATTATAGAGTTTGACAACGAACAAGCTTTGGGTATTCAAGTCTTAGAGAGTGCACCTGTAATCGAAGAAGTTTCTGAAAAAAACTCTACTCAACTAACTAGACGAAGATGAAATTTGAAGCAAAAACAATCCCCAACTACGATATTAAGAGAAAATGCTTCGTTGGATGAAATAAAAGTGGGATCAGTATTTGACAAAAAGAAGAGTATAATTAACTATTTTTCTAATATAGCAATTAAATGACATTTTGAATTCAAGTTTGTTAGATCAAGCTCAACAAGATATTCGTTGAAATGCAATGATAATAGGTGTGGTTGGTGTGTGCGTGCTTTCAGAATTGAAGATTCAACACTGTTCAAGATAGTAAAGATTGAGAAAAAGCATGACTGCTCTATTAACACTATGAAAGCTGATCAAAGGCATGAAACTTCAAAGTTGATTAGTGGTTACATTATCGACAATCTTCGTGACCCAAGGTTTGAAGTTACGCCAGCTTTTGTCATGGCAGAGATGCAAAAATTGCATGGACTAGAAATTGGGTATCACAAGGCGTGGCGTGCTATTCAACTTGCTTCCGCTTTAATAAAAGGAACTCCCGAAGAGAATTATGAGTTATTGTCTTCGTACTTGTATATAATGACAAGTAAATGCCTGGGAACTTATACTAACATAAAGATAGATGACAACAACAGGTAACCAATCATAAAAAGTTTAGTAGTACGTTTTATAAAATTTGGGACACGCTGTCTTTAACCAGTTAACTTTTGAGTTGTAACCAGAAGTTCAGGACTGGCTGTCCTTAACTTTTGAACTTGTAATTCAAAGTTAAGGACTTCCTGTCCTTAAGTTTTGAACTTTGAACTCAAAGTTAAGGACTGCATGTCCTTAGATTTATAACTTGAAACTCTAAGTTAAGGACTGACTGTCCTTTACTTTTAACCTTGTGATCTTAAGTTCAGGACTACCTGTCCTTAACTTATGTTAACCTTGTTTTATAATATATTTTCAGATTTCTTTATAAGTTTTATGCATATGGATCATCAATATCTGGTTGGAATCATTGTAGACCAGTGATTGTTGTTGATGAAACTTTGTTGAAGTCAAACTTTCGTTATGTTTAAATGATTTCAGTTTCAAAGGATGCAAATAACCAAATTTTCCCATTAGCCTTTGGAATATCAGAATCTGAAAATAACAATTCCTATGAGTGGTACTTTAGTCAACTTTGCAATGCAATTGGGAGCCGTGAGAATTTAATTTTTTTTATCACACAGGCATCAAGCTATTGCATATGGCATTGCATAGGTATATCCTGAAAGCCATCATGGGATTTGCATCTATCATTCGGAGCAGAACCTAAAGCGAAGGAAGGTGAAAAGTGAGGTCATAAAAATTTTCCAAATTTCTGCAGGAGTATACAGACGCAATGAATTTGATCTATACATGTCAGATATAGCAAAAGTATATAAGAAGACTTATGACTACTTGATGGAAGAACCACCAGAAAGGTGGGCATGTTCTTGTAGTCCACGACGAAGATATGACATGCTCACAACAAACATAGTTGAGTCAATGAATTGTATCCTATTAGAAGAAAGGGAGCTGCCTATATTAAGAATGATGGATTTCATTCAAGTGAAGCTACAATGTTGGTTTTATGAAAGAAGAAATGAAGTAGAAGGAACTTTTTATGATATTTCTTGTTGGGTAGAGGAGGAATTGAAAGAAAAAAATTATTTAGCATTTACTTTGAATGTAAGTATTATATTCTATGTTTAGTTTATGATTTTAATATAATTTAACATAATGTACTAATTTATAATTTTTCAACACTGAAGGTCTTCCCTGCTGATTCATGACGTTCTAGATTTGAAGAAGAAGGAATAACTTTCTTAGTGGACTTAAACACAAGAACATGTGATTGTTTTCAATTTCAATTTGATGAATTACCATGCATGCATGCAATTGCAGCTATCGAGAAGAGAAACATTAAGAAGTCCAACTTTTGTTCGCACTAGTACTTAAAGGAATCTTAGCTGAAAATATATGAAAGACAAATACATCCTGTAGGACATACTGATTCTTGGATTGTACCAGAGAGTATTAAGTCACAAATTGTCAAACCTCCAGATTTCAAAGTGCCACCAGGTAGATGTAACGACCCAACCGGTCGTTTTGAGCTTTTGCACTTTGATCGCCAGTTTTCAAGCATGATTCGCCCTGTGTAATGCACTATGACTAATGTAGATCATTGGTTTTGGTTTTCAGGAAAAATCGGAATGAATTTGAAAGAACAGCCTCAGTTGAAAGCTTTGAATTTGAAAGGTTTGACCAAGAGTTGACTTATTTGTATATGAGCTTGGATCGGAATTTTTATGATTTGGCTAGCTTCGTTAGGTGATTTATCACTTCGGAGCGCGATCGAAATGCATTTTGGAAGTCCGTGGGAGGATTGGGCTTGAATTGGCAAGGTTAGTATTTTGGTGAATTCCAGTTGATAGGTGAGATTTTGATCTGAGGGTCGGAATGGGACTCCAAGAGTTGCTGTAGATTTTTTATGTCATTTGTGATGTGTGTGCAAAATTCCAGGTCATTCGGATGTCGTTTGGTCGGATTTTTGATCGAAAGTATATCTCGGAAGTTTTGAAAACTTAGGCTTGAATTCGATGAGTTTTGAGTAATTTGATGTTGTTTGAGGTGTTTTGATGATTGGAATAAGTTTTAATAATGTTATGGGCTATGTGGGTAGGTTTGGTTGAGGTCTCGGGGGCCTCGGGTGTGTTTCGGGAGGCTAAGTAGATCAATTGCATGTTTTGAGAACTTCAAAAAAATTGCAGGTCAGTTGCATGCATTTTTGGCCTTCACGTTCGCGAAGGGCCTGGGTTCATGAGCATTACGTTCGCGAGGTTCAATTCCGCATTCGTGACGGTTTTAGAGAGGATGCATCGCATTTGCGAGTGTGGGTACGCGATCGCAAAAGTGGTTTTGGAGCTGATGGTCAAATGTTCATCGTGTTTGCGTGGAAGCGAACACGTTCGCGAAGATTAAATTGTGGAAGCAGTGCGTTCGGGAATGGCATGTCGCGTTCGTGTAAGGTAAATGATAGTAAGCATAATTTTTTGATACGCGTTCGCGAGAGATGGACCGCGTTCGCGAAGAAGGATTTTAAAGCCTGGGCAGAATGTTTTAATAGCTCTTGTCCACGATTTTGGAGCTAACTTTCACCATTTTTGGGCGATTTTGGAGCTTCTTGAGGGAAATTGAAGAGGGATTCAAGAGACAACACCTGGAGGTAAGATTTTTCAACTTAAAACTCGTTTTTATTGTGAAATCCATCTAGAAATTGATGGGAACTAAGCCTAAAATTAAAGAACTAGGGCTTGAGAAATTGGACTTTTGAATTGGGATTTGAAGAACCATTTGAGGTTGGTTTTGAGAACTTTTGATATGTACGAACTCGTGAGAAGATAAGGAATCTAATGATGTAAAAATTTCTATGTTTTGAGAAGTGGGCCAGGGACTCGAGTTTTGGTAATTTCGGGATTTGTGCCCATTATTAAGTGTTTTCGCTTGGGTTTTGTTCCCTTAGCATATTGTGATCTATTCGTTCTGATTTCCGATAGATTCGACGCGCGTGGAGGCCGATTTGACGGGCAAAAGCGTCGCGAGATAGAGATCTCACCGGTTCGAGGTAAGTAATGATTGTAAATGATATCCTGAGGGTTTTAAATCCCGGATTGCACATCGTAGTGCTATATTAAGGTGAGACACGCACTTGCTGATAAGTGCGGGGTCGTTTACTATTGGGAATTGTGACTTGATCCGTCCCGATTGATGTTTTTACCACCTATTTGACTAAAACTTATTTGTTATCATCATGATTTGGGCTTATTTCCATATTTGGGCTTCGTGCCGAGTATTTGAATTCTTCGTGGACTTTTATCACTGTTTCCTTACTATTTTGACATATTACTTGAACTCAGTCCTATTGATTAATACTGCTTTACAAACTCAACCACATTTACTTGAATTTGAGACTTAAATGATATTAAAAATGATGTTTTGGGCTGAGCACTATTGTTTTACTAATGCCCGAGGGGCTTGTGATGATTTCTGGACTGAGTGAGGCCGAGGGCCATATGTAAGGATATTCTGAGTCATATGAGGTCGAGGGCTTGAGATATTTTATATGCTATGAGGTGGCTTGAGTGATGTGAGGCCGAGTGCTGAGTGATGATGCCACGAGGTGGCTTGATATAGCGCTTGGGACGTAAGGGGTCCCTCCGGAGTCTGCACCCACAGTGATTTTAGGTACCCATATTGTTCTAAGAGTGAGCCCGAAAGGCAGATGCTGTATTGAGAGTGTGCCCGAGGGGCTGATACTATTCTGAGCGATTTACATTGTGCCCGAAGGTCGGATTTCTACTTGTTATTTACTTGTCAAATTACATGTTTTACTTGTTCTTAAGTGATTTCAACTAATTTCTTCACTGATTTACTGCCTTAAATGATTTACTGCTTTGTTATAGAAGTGCTTTGTGCCTTTACGTGTTTCATGCTTTCAGTCATTATTTATAATTATTACTCACTGGGTCGGAG